>NDGN011492019.1:4354-24547 GCA_002564285.1 Tympanoctomys barrerae | reverse complement strand
GCACACTCTACATCACTGATCATTTTCCTCTTTGGCCCCATAATCTCCTTGATCAGAAAATTTCTCCCTTCCAAATTTACAAAAGCTTTGTTTCATTTTCTTTGCTTTTTTGAATCACATTTTAAAAAACTTTTCTCTTCTGTCCTTTCCCCTTCCCCCTGTTTTGCTCCCCTCCTCATTTGAATGTTTCTATTTCACAATACCTATTATACATATTGGTCTGTATTTAGCCTTTTGGTCTCTCATACCAGAGAAACTGCAGCATTTACACATGTGTCTAATTTATTTCGCTTAAGAGTATGACCTCAAGGGGAATCCATCTGCCTAGAAATGTCTCGATCTTACACTTCTTCATGGCAGAGTAGTACTCCATTGCATATTAAAAAACCCCACATCTTCTATATCCATTCACCAGTTGATGGGCATTTGGACTGTTTCCCACATTTGGTTATGCAAACTGTGCTGCCATAAACAGGGGTGTGTATAGATCTCTGTTGTATGATGCTTTTAATTCTTGTGAAGATCCCCAGAAGGAGAAGAGCTGGATCAAATGGAACCTCTAGTCCTAGCTTTTTGAGGAATCTCCACACCGATTTCCATAGTACCACATTTTTTTTTTATCCATTCATCTATTGGTGGTATATAGTCTGCATCCACAATTCAGCTGTTGTAAGTTGCAAGGCTATAGACATGGGTCTGTATGTATTGCTGCAATACAATGACTTAAAATTGCTGGAGACAAGGCCCAGAAGAGGTATACCTGAGTCAAAGGGAATTTGTCTTTTTGAGTTTCTGATGACTCTCTATGCTGATTTCTAAAGTGGTGATGCTGGTTCACTGTATACCAGTGATGCAGGAAAGTCCTTCTCTGCCACAACCTTGCCAGCAATTGTTGCTTTTTGAACCCGTGGAGTCCCCTGCATAGTGGGTATGAAAGGCAAAGGAGACACTGTCTTAGAGGGTGGGCTGGTTAGACTTAGAGAGTGGGGACGGGCATGTGGCATACATGAGCTGGGCATTCTGCGAAGAGACTTGAGGAAGCAGAGGCAGGCATGTGGTAGGCCATGCAAGGTGAGCTGAAGGGCTGGATGGGCGACAAAGTGGGAGGAAGGACCATTTTGAAGAAATTGGGATCAAATGGAGGTGATTTTTAAAATTTGTTTTGTTTTTTTAGTGGCATTTTTGAAAGAAAGGTTGGTTAATCTGAGAACATGTTCCCAAGGTTGGCTGGGCTGAGGCGGCAAGCAGAAAAATCCTCATCAGTCTAAGACTGGGGCGAAGACCCTCACCGTCATGGACCCCTGGACCCCTGATAGTGTGGTCTCCTCTGTACCAACTCCATCACTGCCAGGTGTACTGCGTCATCTCAGAGGCTGAGTGTTTGTGTCAGGTGTCTGAGGAAACACCTTCATCAGCTGATGGATGCACCTTATAACACTTCTGTTTCTCTACATCTGCCTTTTGCTTCGAAAGTGTTTCTTCAAGATGACATTAACATGGGGAAGACACAGCTTTTTCATGGCTGACTCATCTAGATCCATGGCTTTCCCTGGCCTTTCCTGCTTGAAGGTCTGCCATCTGAAACAGTACTGGCAACAGACATACTGGATGGCCTACATGGCCGTCATGGCCTTTCCTCTCCGAGTTATTAAAGAAGTAAAAACAGAATCTTTCCATCATAAATTAGAGTTAAAAATATAACTGAAGAAATAACCGGTTAATTGGAGTTGACAATTGTTGGAAAGCTCAGCTAGGAAAGACTCAGGCCAGTCTGGTGATGTCCATGGACATAACTATTGTTGCTTTTGTGGAACCATTTGTTCTGTCTCTCCTTCTGTCCCTCTTTCCCTCTCTTTCTCCTTCCCTCCCTCCTTCCTGTGCCTCTCTCTCCCTCTTTGTTCTTGCTTATACTATTGGGATTAAAAGATCCATGTCTGATGGCTATAAGATGCTGGATGTGCTTCTTGTCACTTAGACCATGACAGGGAGGACATCTTTCTGTTACACTAGAATTGTGGGTTAATTTTGCATGTTTTGATCACTTGGCTATTTGGCTATTAGATGCGTGAGTTGCCTTTTAAGATGCATACTGAGAATAATTCTTGTTTAACAAGTGAGGGGTGAAATAGAAGCGCTCCTTATGAGCATAGAGATTAAACACCCAAACTAAACTGACAACAGAGTCTGCCCACCTCACAGCCAACAGCTGCCCCATGAATGTCACATGTGTTTACTGCAGAAGTGGTCAGTGACAACGCTGTGGAAGGCAGTTCAGGTCACAAATCCAGAGCAGGAAATGTATTTTCATCTTGTTATTTATGACCCAGCCTTAAAGGAAAACAGATGGTGCTGCTTTCAGAGCTGTTTTGCTCTTGTTTCAAATGGCTAATTCAAATCAAACACGGGATTCTATTCTTAGTCAAGGCAGCTGCTGCATTGTCTGAGTGGGGCTGTTTTTACCAACGCCACCCCCTCCTCTGAACAGAGTGGCTAGAAAGGACCACACTGATGTCACTGTCCCCATCACACAAGGGCCCACAGAGAACTGTGTTTGTTTGCAGAAGTGCAGGCTTCTTGCTGGGTGGCACCACTTCTTAGGATGTATGTGGCTGTATTTTGAGAGAGCCCACGACTTACTCTGTTCCCTCCTGCATTTCATCTAGTCCAAGGCCTACCTTTCCTTTTGAAAATGGAAAACATCTTGAAATGATCAAGATGAGAGTGAAGTGTAAGGCACTCAAAGATGCGAGTGGAAGTTAAAGAGAGCAAAGAGAGCAGATGTAACGTGTGAGAAGAAGCTGCTGTCCGCCTGGCTGGCCCACTGTCCTGCTACTTCACTCTAGCCCAAGGCTCCATTTATGAGACCCACTGATAAGAAGTTGAAAAGCAAACATTAGAATTGAACATTACATTTTTTTCTCAATAGCATCAAAATAACATATGTAAATTATTTAAAATAAAACCTATCCCATTTATTTATTTCTCTACCCTATGAGAAGTCCTTTGGTTTAAACCATCCCAGCGCAACCCACTTCTGACCCTCCTATGTTCCAGAAGCAAGCACTTCAGGTTCCTCAGGTGTTTCTCTCCATATTTCTAAGAATTATACATACAGTGTTGATTTTTAAATTTAAATTTAGACAATGTCCCTCACCGTTCTCTAATAGTAATTGAAGAATAGCTTTCTGACAACTTCTGTTGTACAGACTCATTCTCCTAACTGAGTTATATTTTTGGTTAATCATTTGATGAACTTCACTTATGAGTTGGTAAATTTACTGCATGGGCAAGCCACATAGCATAGTAATATTAGATTTCCTTTCTTATACAACATCATGATTTTCTTGAAGTTAATAATTATGTATTTTATTTGGTTGCTTTTATATATTTCTTTAAAACTTTCCCATGAGATAAAAACTTGCCAAATGCATAACTATAATATCTTTTATATCATCAAACATATAACAATCTATTAGCACTTCCTCTCTCCCCCTTTTCCTCTATTGTCCGGTAACCTCCATTTCTTTCTCCACTTCTCCTGACCCATGTATCAGCTATGTCTTTTGAACAGCGCTCAATGCAGAATTTGTTATTACTTTCTCCCTGTATTAACACAGTGCCCGAGATTTCAATCTGATCATAGTATCTTAAACAGATGTGTAGAAAGTAAAACTATATTATTTGTGTAATAGTCTGTTTCCTGTTGCTAGTCTGTGTTCTGAAATTCGGTATTATTCATAATGACTTATTTAGCTTATGGTCTTGGAGGGGAAAGCTTCAAATAGTATAGTGTTGGCTTCAGAGAGAGTCCCCTTGGGTTCACTTTATAGGGAGGGCATCAGAGTAGAGGGAATGCATGTGAGGAGGAGAAACACACTGCATGACAGGAACCAGAGAGCGATTCAGTGGAGGGCCATTGACAGCATTTGCCTAGGCCCCCTTAGAGGTCTCACCCCTTCTTTCCAAGCTTGGAGACCAGGCTTCACACACATGAATGTTTCAGGGACAGCCCAAAGCTATATCCAAACCATAGGTTTTTGAATTCCTGAAACTATTGGTAGTTCATTTTCATATTATATGATAATAGTTAAATAGTAGAACAGTGAGAAACAAAGGTGAATGGATTTGAAGATACATAAATTGAAACTCTTAAAGATGAAATGCATAAACCTCAAACTGTACAACTTCTAGAAAAAGATATCAAAGGAACTCTTTATGATTTTGATTTAGTCAAAATTTTCTTAGATATGTTACCAAAAGTATGGTCCATTAAAACTGATTTATGAACTAAGTTTTATAAATGATTTTTGGCTTTTTTCATGAGTACGAAAAGACAAGCCTCAGAGTTACAAACATTTACAAAACATCTTTCTGATAAAGAACTTGTACTCAGGCTATATGAAGAGATTTCAAAACTTGACAGTGAGAGATTCATCCAATTTTTAAAAAATTGGCCAAAGATAATTTATTGATGAAGATGTATGGATGGCAAATAACCACATAAAAATGGCTAATATCATTATTCATTAAAAATTATGCAAATAAAAGCTTTAGTGGTAAATGACTTCATATTTATTAAAATAAAATATTAAATAGACTGGTCATATCAGATATTAAGAAGAATGGAGAAGAACTGGGACTCTAAAGGATGGTGGCAGGAATGTCAGATGTCACAATCATTTTGGATTGCAGTCTGGTAGTTAGTTAAGATTTAACCCCTCCACCGCCAGGTCTTATTGTCAGATATATTTGCCTAGGAGAAAAGAAAGCATATATACATCCCAAGGCTTGAACGCTGATTAAGAAAACAGGTTCTTTTGAGACAATTAAATTCTGGAAACTGCTCAAATGTCTGCCAACAGGCAAAAGAATGAAGGCATTATGGTGCATCCCTATAATATGATAGCCACTGAGCAGAATTTTGCTACACATAACAACAGGAAGGAATCCCAAAATAAATATGCTGAGTGAAAGGAGCCAGGCAAAAAGTGTACACACTGCATGAGTTCATTTACATAGAAGTCCCTATAATGTGAACAAATCCACAGTCATAGAAAGCAGATCAGCAGTTGCCTGGAGGGGGTAGGAGGAGGGATTATAAAGGCTCACTGTCTTGAGGTGTGACGGTCCTATGGATGCACACATTTGTCAAAACATCCTATTGTACACTTTATGTGCAGTTTTTGCACCAATTTTACTTCAATAAATTTTTAATTGCAAAAAAGGAAACATCATATGTGTGCATCTCAACATATATGCTTTTGGCAACTATATGGATGCCTTCAGGTCACTGGTATCTACTCATCAATCAGTAGTTATTCACTCAAGCACTGTGATGTGTTTTAGGCCAGCAGAATAAAGTTTCAATATCCCCAGTTTTCAGACTAATGTGAGTGAGAGGTTATTAGGGATAAAATACATTCTGAAACACTGAATCATTTCTATGGATTTGGCACTCTTAAAATACATCTTACTTGCATGACTCATTATTTTACGGCTGAGGAAAGGAGGCCACACAAAGGTAGGGACCTTGCACATGTCACTCAGCAAGCAGCAGAGCTGAGACCCAAACTCAGTCTGAGTGGCTGCACATTATGACCATCTGAAGTGTGGTGCAGGGACGTGGCACGATTTCGTGATGCTGACCACTGAAATGCACTGTCAGAGGTGAAGGAAGTGTGGACAGCTACCCTGGGCAGCCTTTTTGCAGCTAAGATGAAGTGAACAGATGTCTCCTGGAACAGGCTGAACTGGACTCTGGCCTTTGACTTCCATCCTTGCCTGGTCACTCTTTCCATTCGTCTCTCTGTGTCTCTTATCTCTTTCTCTAAAGTGGATAGAGATGAAGAATCACATATGCTTATTATTCTTGACAACGACATCACAGAGCTGAGTCCAGGGACTGAGAAACAAACAAGTCTCCTTTTTTGGTGGGGTCCCAGGAGGCTGAAAGGGAGTGGATAGAGAGCTGGGGACCCTGGATGATGACTTCATTTTACCCTCAGGAGCAAAGGCTTTCCTGCTTTCTACAGCACTCTTATTAAGCCTTCTGCAGGGAGTCCTACAGCTGCTGAAAGCCATGACAAAATCCATTTTCCTCTGTGAGGAAAATACATAAATGATTATGATATTGTAATGCTGTCATTCAAAATACCAGTCTAAATTTGTGCTTATCCACATCAAGAGGGGAGATTAAACTCAGATTTGCAATTGCAAGAGGCAAAATTGCCCCTCCCCAACTCCTCAAATCTCTATCCTAAACACATCACAGAATTAAAATTTAGACTAATTGACAATTAGTAACGGTCATAAAGAATGTAGGGTACAATTGTAAAGCCTGTGTAACCCACTGATATTATTATAATTGTTTTAAAGGCAAAACTGGATTAGAGATGAGCCATGACGACACGGAGGACATTCAGGGTTTGGCAGCTCAGGAGCCTTGCTAATCTTTAAGTCCCTGAAAGGTATACTGTTAATACTACATGACAGATAAATTATATCTTGAACCCCAAGAAATGCCTAGAGGGAAATCAAAAAAATGCTGTTAGCCGACAGACTTTTTATGATTTTCCCAGGATGCTGCTCCGTTTCCAGAAACTCAGCTCACAGCCTCACTGAATCATATGTGTCACATTACCAGAAATAGTTGCTGACAAATACTTCATTTAAATGCTATTGAGATAAAAGGAGGAAGGCCACGAATAGTTAAAGGCAGAAACATAACATATGTGTCCATTGCTGCATTGCTCCAAATGGGAAGAGCCTTAATCTTTTTTTTTTTTTTTTTTCCTTCTTGTTCTACCAGGGGACTGGAAGACATATGTCACTTTTTCACCTTAACGGGGCATTTTCTAGTTTGTTTGGATTTATGTCACAAGCTTAATGAGATTTAAATGGATTTTTTTTTATGTGAATAATACCGCGCATTATTGCAAAAACTTTACTTCGCTGTGCTGCTGGCATGATTTGCATAAGGGCTTTTAAATATGAAAGAAGAACATTGAGGTCCTTATAAATCACAAGACATGATGGAGCAACAGAGGGAACAGATCAGATTATGTGCAAAACGATAGTTTCTGAAAAAATGCCACAGCCTCAGATTTATGAATATTGTCTCCTCTGAAGAATGGCAAAAGTTGGATGGCCCGGATGTGCGGTGGGGGGGGGGGCTGATTGGGCTCAGCTCCCCACAGGAGGCTCCACCTCTGGTGCTCACCCCACCATCTACCTTGCACTCACTCCGTGGGGGAGCCTGGGCTCCCGTTTTACAGTGTGCCATGTGGATGGTGTCAGCTGGAGCAGCTGAGGAAGAAACAGTACACGCCGTGTGTGTTGAAGCCTGAGACCTGAAGGAGCTTGGGGATCATTTCTTTGTTTCTTCTGGGGGCATCCTAAGGACCCTGTTCCTTCTCGGTATTGCTTTGGGGTTTGGAGGGTCTCTAAGAAGCAGACTTATTTGCTTTGAATTATAGTTGTCGCTATCCAGGAATGGAAGGAGGAGTGGGAGCTTGCCTTCAAGAGTCTTCCCTCGCCTGTCCTCTCACCCTGCTGCACTGTGTCACCACTTCCCTGAGGGAATGAGCACAGAAGCACTTCTGATCTTATTGATAGGCTAGGAATGGCTTCAGGAAACCTTTGAATGTCCCATATTGAACAAGAGTCCATTTGCCGCTGCAGCTTATTCAAATCAGTGCATGTCAGGGATAGGATAGCATGGGACACCTTGGTAGAAATCTGCCCTCCCAAAGCTCTTAGGGAAATGAGATGGCAGTTTCAATCTTGGTCAAGTACAGAGTTCTTGATATGAAACAGAATGAAGTCAGTCTCACTGGGAAAATGGGAAGGTACCATCAGTCACTTTCGTAGGTCACCATGAAAAGATTCCAGCAGGACTGTGCCAGATTGGGGCTGACTGTGAAGGTTTTAGGGAGCAGGGAGGAGGACTATATGTCCAGCTGAGACTAGAACCTGAGTCACAGGATGCTAGAAAGGAATGGATTTAAATCAGATTTGAGTAGCACCACATCAAGATCAAAGCAAATTCCCCATCCTGAGACTTACTCTATTTAAAAACTTGGTACTTTGAACACTGTATTTTTGTATCAATTTTGATATTTTGACACCCATATAAATATTGTACCAGAGATGAGTGCATTACTCTACTCTTATCCTGGCCTTATATTTTCAGATTAAAAAAAAATCCTGAGATATAGAGAATAGAAAGACTTGGTCAGCATAAGCAGGTAATTAATGGTAATGTAAATTAAAATTTATCTTTGATCTAGGTGTATTTTTTTCCCTTTCTTCATCAGGCCATATTTTCACTTGTACTATTTTAAAACCATGGCAGAGTATATTTCTAGGAGTCAGGAGAAAATTTCCCTCTCATCAAATTGAAGGCCTGTAGCAAGGGGTGAGGAGGCAGCAAGGTGAATGACAGTCATGCCCTGGGAAGGGTGGGGGCTGGATTGGGAGCTGGGAGATGGCTTTAAACAGTAGTCCCAGCAGAACCAGTTTTCTCTATAGCTACAGGTTATCTCTTCTAAGTTAGGTCAAGCAGAATGTTTAAATGCCTGCTTCTTCAGATTTATCACTATTTTAATTTAACTCCAAGTGCTCAGAGGAACACTTTTATTTAACTTCAATAGAGTATAGCTTTATTAAAGTCAAGTAAGAAATAGGGAAAAAAGATGAACCCAGAGAAAATATGCCAATGGAAATTCTTATTTGAGAAATGTCCAGATATTAGATGTCTTTCATTTTAATTTATTTCTTGAACATTGAATGAAATTTTAGGTCTGCCAGAGAAACAAAATAAGATTAGTCTTCCTAACAATAGGTAACCAGGTTAAGAAAAAGAGAGAGAGAGAGAGAGAGACAGCAAATTTGCAGAGATAAAAGTTTAATTATATCCTAGTTGCTTGCTGAGATCTGGAAATCAATGTAGTTATTTCAATATAATTCTTGGTGGGCTATCAAATGACATAAGGGATCTCTGTACCCCTTCTGTTAAAATATAGCCACCATAAAATAATTAACAATAATGGAGTTGACATTAGATTAATGTAGCTAACCTCAGGTTGGTAGTGGAATTGCTTTTTGAATGAAACAGAAAAAAAAATTAAACGCAGACCTCTGTGTGAGGGAAATGGAAGGAACGTGCCTGGAACCCTGAAGATATCTCATCCTTTGTCTTGGTATGGAATAAAATTGTACAGGGCCTGCTTAGCACTTCCTCTTCAAAAGAATTAATGAAAAAAAAAATCTCAAATGGAAAAAGAAAACGAATGGTTGGTCAGTTTTATGTGTTTGCATTTATTTTAGATCAGACTTAAAGTAGTTAATATTCTCTATTGAAAAAGCTGGCTGGCATCAGTTTCTCTTTTTTAAATGGGAGGTAGAGGTTGGAAAGATCATGGAAAATTAAATTAAAGGTGATTTCTGTTTGGACCATTTCGCAGCTGTGGGGCCGAGCCTTAGACTCTTCATGTAGACAGTTGTGAAAATGGCCACACCAACCTGACTGTCTCACAATATTTTTGTACAGAGTAAACTCCTGAGTCTCTTTCTTTCTTTATTTTTGTGTGCACATATGTAGTAAGATAAATATTTGGTATTTGACAGTTTTTAGAAATTAAAATAATCAGCTGAGCTTCTCCTTAGCCGATCCGTACATTCTGGTAGCTATTACGTAGGGATGATGAGACTAAGAAAGAGCATTTTATTAATAAGGAGAGAAAACTATCTTCAAGACCTTTCTGCCATGTCCGGGACCGCACATCCCAGGAGGAACATTCAGTAAGCATTGCCTGATCAGACGTTCTCCATAGTGAATTTTCTGAGTACAACACCACAAAAATACCAGTTGTTACCACCAGTGTTATCTTGTCTCCTTGTTTGTATTTTTACATTTTATTTCCTGGATTTTAAGAAATCATATTCCAATACAGTCATTTTGGAATCAGTTGTTTTAGCCTCAGTGTCTGAAAAAGTTAACAGGGATCAGAAGTTTGTGGTTGTCACATCAGGCATTCCTTACTTTGGACTTTTGGTTCCACCCAATGTCTGCTCTGATTTCTTACATGTTCTTACTAAGTTGGTTAAAGTACATCCTTCAATAAGTAAGAGAGAATCTGCCATGAGTTACAAAGAAAGCAATAACAGAAAAGCTGAGGCTGGGACTATGGAACCCACAGACATGGAATATCCTTTATTTTTTATTTTTTATTTGTATTTTAGGGAAGAGTCTACATGGTTTTCAGGGTCTCACTACTAGACCGGACTTGTAGTGATCCACCTGTTTACAGCCTCCCAAGAGCTGGGATTACAGGCATGTGCCACCACGCCCAGTCTCAATTGCCATCTCAACACACCCCGGGGGCGGGGCTGGCACAGCAGGCCTGGTGATCAAACCCCTGAGCCTGCTTGCAGGTGCTGTAATCTGCTGAACTATTTGGCCAGCCTTTGGAATATCCTTTAGTCATTGATTCCTAAGTAACCTATGGATTACACAAATATTTATTGAGAATGAACTATAATGCAAATCACTTTGTTGAAGGAATACATTTGTGAGTAAAAGTTAAAGACATGACCTTTGCTGTTATAGAACATTCAGTATAGTAAAAACAGAGATAAGTTAATCAAAAATCATATCAATGAACATAAAACACTGAATTGTTTTAGTCCTGGAAGGACAGGCTTGTGGTGATTTACAAATGCACAATAGAGGAAGTAATCTAGACATGGATGCTGCGGGAGGCTCTTCAAAGATGTGTGTGAGTTGAGATCTGAAATATATGTAATTATAAAAAGGAAGGAAGGAAAAGGAAATAGGAAGGGGAGAAGGACTCCAGAAGACACAGCAAATACTAAAGCCTTGTAGTTTAGGAAATATGGGTTATTAGAGAATCTGAGAGCAATCTGGTTTGGGCTGGAACCTTCTAAAAGGTGACAATGTAGGGTAGACGGAAGCCAGTGACTATGTGGGTTATGGTATCCATGATGAGAGTTTTTATCTTGATTCTAAGAGGAGTTAGAATGATTGAAATGGTTTAAGCTGGCTTGTATGTGGAATACACGTGTGCACTGACAAGGTCAAACTTAAGTTTGGAGAAGCCTGTGGTTAAAAGCGGAAAAGAAGATCAAAGGCAAGCCCAGATCAACAGATGCTTGACTGCTTCTTGTGGTTATGTGGGAAAGTGCCCACATATAATGGTGGCTGGAATTAAGGGAAGTAGCAAAAGGGAAAGGGAAAAGTTTTGAAAGATATGTAGGAAAGAACTTGGTAATACTCAGGGTGAAAGATGGGCTATAGTATGGTGCTTCTTTCAATGGTTTTAGCAAAGCCTATCGTATGTGTCCTGACATTTTAATTTTCTATCCTTTCCAAATAAATGTATTTACTTTTGTATTTATGAATACCTACAAGACTTAAGATGTGTGTAAAGCACTAGAAAATTTCATTAAAAGCCAAAAATGTGCCTACAGTTGGATGGTATTTTTTTAAATAAGGGCATCATATTTCCTTTACTGTACTCATGTTTTTATGTTTTGGTCCAAATGCACCTTAGAATGCCATGAAGACAATTTGACATTGTCATATTTGTCATCATGAATTGCACTGAGCAGGTGAAATCTCTTTCTTATGCAGGTAATTGAATTTCTTAAGTAATTTTCATTTGTGGGTTTCTGTCTCGCCTATACGACATTTGTGTTCAAATGTACTACAACTTCTTTGTGGTCTAAAGAGTGAGGGTCTGTCCTCTTTTCCCTTTGGAAAAATGGTTTTGATTGTTCAGGTGACACTGATTTCCAGTGGCACTGGGTGCCAGGCTCCCAAATGATTGAGAGGCTGCAGACGCAACCACATGAATGCAGTGGATTGAGAAGCCAAACTGTAAGTGGAAAGGTGTAATGTGAAATCCTGACCAAACAGCTTTCAGAATTTAACCTCCCACTGAGCAATTCTGATATGTGAAGGATGAATTGTGCAGGCTGTTTTAGGGAGGAAAACTGTCTCTCTAATAGCTGCTTCAGAACCTTTCCCCTTTGACAGCGATGGAGTCTTTGTTGTTAAAAACAGAAGAAAACTACCAGTGTGAGAAACATAAAATAAAGAATAAAAGGTGTTCTTTAAGCTGTTTGCTAATCACAGTGGGGCTGTTACATCAATCTGTCTATCTCATTATTTTCCATCTAGATCTTATGATCTTTTTTCCTATTTATGGAACAAAAATGTAGGCCTCAAATTTGCCTCTGTTGGAAGAAGAATGGTTTTGTCGTATGACCCTTTTACTTGACCTGTCTTACTTAGACATATATGTTTTATTTCTTGTTATTTATTCTGGTCTTTGAAAGCTTAATTTGGAAAATAGCAACTCTTCTGTTGGGGTTTAATCTCTCTTAGGTTCTCCTGCAGAAAAATTCTTTGTCTCTTAGATGCATTATGCTTTCCTGTTCATTCTCTTGCGCATGCCCTGTACCTGCACATAGTTCTCAGAGTTGCCTAGCAGTGTCCAGACCCTGAAGCCCAGGGGCCAATTATTCTGATTCATTCAATGGAAGATGAGGGTTAAAAAGAATATGATTTTTATTTAATGTTACAGGTTACTGTCTTTTAGGGTATCTTTGGACCCTTCTTTGGGAGATGCTTCTTTTGGCTGAAGACGTATCTATTAAATAGGAGAAGCTGATGTATACAGAAAACCTAGACCCTATTATAACCAGTGTTTGGGATGAAGCAACATTGGAGCAGTGCATTAGTTTTAAAAATTTATTTATTCTTAGTAGTGCAATTTAGGTGTACATAATGACTACATTCATTAAAGGGAATTCAGATCTGTGCATGATGTATATTTATTTTTCTTTTTTCCTCACTCCCATCCCCTTTTTTTCAAACCCCCTTCCCCACACTCATCTCAAAGCTTGGTTTTCATTTTATCTTTCTTTTCCCACTTTTTATTTCCTTTTCTTTCCTTCCCACTTCCCTCCATTTCCCTTTTTCTTTTGAACAGTTTCTTTCTATTTCACAATATCTCATGTACATTTATTTTTTATTTACATTTTCAGTTTCTTACACCAGGGAGAGCATGTGATACTTATATGTGTGTCTGATTTAGTTCACTTATGATTATGGTTTTGTCTCCTTCTTTTTTCAGCCTCCCACTGCATGTTTCAAGGTTGAAATGTCATTATTTTCAAATACTCTTATGAGAAGTAGAAGTCTCTGTGTACTGTATTGTAAGACAAAAATCATGAATCTCAAAATTTGCTGAATAACTTAAAATATGAAAACATTAAATCCTGAACAGAGTCTTAAGCTCTCTCAGTCCATTACTAATTTTTATGTCATAAACAATGTAGAATTTTCAGCATATATTTTCTTTAGAGACAGTTTCAAAATAGGTTAGCAGGGCAGTTACAATAATTAATACATTGCATATTGTTGTCCTTGTAGTAGTAATTCATAGTAAAAGATGCAGACACAATATCTTGTCTAAGCACTATTAGTTCAGAACTTTCTTCTCATTGAACTAAGAGAAAGTAACTGTTTATCTATGCTAGCTATTTTGTATATACAGATATATATATATATATATAATTTTTCACTACAAAATGGTTCTTCATTTATATCCCCCTTTTTGTTTACTTTTGTCAGAAATGGGTATTTCTTTGCCATTCATAAATTGTAGGTGCATGAATTCAGCAAAGTAATCCAATATAGTAAAGTAGTCTATAATAGTAGTGTGTTATCCACATGACTGGCAATGTCAGAAGTTGTTTTGAGGGATCTGTCACAGAGTTGGCACATCCTTGGCTTGCATTTTGCCAAATTTTCCATAAAAATATTTTAGGTTGGGGGCCGGGGACATAGCTCAGTAGAATAAATGCTTGCCTGGCAAGTGCAAGGTCTTGAGTTCTTGGTTAAAAAAAATGGGTGGATGAACACATTTATGACAAATTTAGACTGCATGTATGCAATATCTGAAGCCATCCCCAGTATGAATTTAAGTTCTGCTGACCAGCACACTATGATAACCCATCTCACTCAGTGAAAATCAACATCAAATAATCATCATTCTCTTTTCAACATCAAATAACCATCATCAAGAGAGAATGACTCTTGGTCTGGCTCTTACAAGACACTGGAGAACTTCAGAAGACACAAAATGCAGGTGCTATTTGCAACAGTCTGGAACACTACCTGTATTCTTGCTATTGCTACCTATGAGAGTTAATTGTTTCCAGGTGCATCTTGACTTGCTCATTAAAACATCCCTCCTTGGCTATAATTGATTTACTGGATCCACATCTTCAACCTCTAGATCTTGTGAGTAATCTGAGCTATCTGCCTGTTTCACCCACTCACACATACTGTGGTTTCAGGAGTTTTTAAAGAGGGGCTTCTGAGATGATTTTCTAAATAAAGCTTCAAAAAGCCAGACACAACAAGAAGACACAAATAAATGTTTCAGAAGTACTCCATAAGAGGGAGCTTATTGAGGTTGAGGGTGTAAGTCCTTTGTCATGCTATATCTAGGTGAATTCTTGTTGGATTGTTTGCTTTCGTGTGTTAACTAAGAGCCTTGGGACAGTGGTTTCTAAGTAAAACTTCTTGGTGATTTTGAAATTTGGAACATTTATGTTGAGCCTGAACAAGTAAACTATAAGTCATTCATGAATAATTCTATTTTATTATGATAGGAGTGTGTGTCAGAACAAGGGACACTAGCTGCTGAGGCATTTGCCTTCCAAACTTTTCCAAATCAAAGGTTGTTGCTCTCTCTGATATAGTTTGCTGCAGGTCAGGTGGCTTCCCAAGAAAGCATCTCTAAGAGATTACTTAGAAATCCAAAGTCCTTCTAATATGTTTTGGCATCATCTTAGATTCAGGTCTTAATGGTTGCAGAAAGAACAGAGCTGGTATGTATTTTCTGGTCAGGTTTGGGAAGGACTCACATTCCACTGGGGCAGTATCCAATCACGGAAGCTCAGGCACTCCTGAAGTGAAACTGGGATCTTTGGATTTTCCTGTGTGCTCCTTCAGAATTGCTAAGATTAGTAAAATCAAGCCAGGTTCCACTGAGAGAAGCAAGCACATTTCATAGTGTGGTAACTCTATTGGGCGTGGTTCTGTTTTGGCAAGAAACAAAGAAATTCTGCTTAAAGTGAAGAATTTGGATTTTGCTTTTGTCTTTGGGGTTTGGCAGTCTTGAGTTCTAGTTCTTGTCCTCTTACTTACTCTTATATGATACTGGTAAGTTTATAAAATGGAAATAATATTAGTATTTAGTTCCCAAGATTGATGCAAAGATCAGATGAGGCAGTGCTCAGAAATTGCTTATATGTGTTCAATAAATGTTAATAATTATTATTTAAAAATGTATTTATTTCCTTATTCATCTTAGAAGAAAGAGATTTATAAAACAGTGATTGGTAAACCTAATTATAGAGTAGGCGAGAATATTCTGGAAAGTTTTATGGGGAAGATAACACCCCAGGTGTGCTGAGTATAAATCTCTTTCCATCTGCAGTAAGTCTGCACATTTTGAGCTGCTGAAGAGCTGGGACTAAGAACTAAGGTCATTACTTGCTCGAGCTGACCAAGGACTTGAAGAACCCCTGAGGGAAGAGCCTTCTCAGTGTAAGTCTCCACTGAGTAAGAAGGCAGAGACTGGGAAGCACCTGGAGGCTTTCCTACCAGAAAGGTAATCTAGTGTTGAGAACCACACGTCTTTAAAAAATACTGGGAAGATGAAAGGACAAGTAGGCTCTTTGGATGAGCTGATACGGGGCTCCTGCTGTTAGTCTTTCATAAATACTTCTTTGATTTTTTCTCTTTTTTATGATTACACATTTTTACACATTTGCAGTACATAATGTGGAGAATATATATATATATATATATATATATATATATATATATAGCTGTTTTGTCCCTTACACCTCCGTTCCTTCATGCTCCTTTCAACCCTTGCTCCCCTTCTTATTTGCAAAATCTTTCTTTTAACTTTTTCTCTAATTGTTTTTCTCACCTCCTTTTCTTCTCTGTCCTCCCATCCCTCCATCTCTTGCTCTTCCATTCATTTGCAAAAGCTCTCCCTGCTTCTATTTACTTGCCTTCTATTTTGTGCACTTCTCTCTCATATCTTTCCATCTCTCTATCACTATCTCTTTCTTTTCTTTTTTTTTTTTTTTTGGCAGAACCAGGGATTGAATTCAGGCCCTTTGGCTTGCCAAGGAAGTGCTTATTCCACTGAGCCATCTCCCTGGCCCCTCTATCACTATTTCTGTCTCTGTCTATATATTTGAGTCTCTCATATAAGAGAAACCATATATTTCACTGTGTGTATGAAATCACCTGCCTAGAGGGGATGTACATAGTTGGAGAGAATTTGCCACTCTGAGATAAAGAAACAAGCCTACAATGTGGTGCTGAGCAGTCCTTCTTTGCTTGTGAAACATAAAAACATTCATATATGTTCAAAAGCCTTCAAGCCCAGTGGTGCTATCAGAAGGCTCTTATTTTCTGTTTTTCCTCAGTGCTCTAAGGTAGAAAACCCTGACAGCATTTCAACAATAAAAGTAAATAAGCTGGATGTAAATCAGGATAGGCTCATTTGTGCTGTAGTAACAAACACACCTTCATTTTCTGTTGCTTCTCAGAGTACAGGCTTATTTCTTGCCTTTACTGCATGTCTTGAAAGTCAGCTAGAACTTCCCTCTCTTCTCTTCTCTTTCCAGGACCCAGGCTGAGAGGGACTATGACATGGCTTTGAAAAAGGCTGATTGTGCCTAATGTGCCTATTCAGGCTTTGTCCCGAGCCTGTCACATGAGCATTTTCTTGGGTGTTCAGAATGAGAGAGCTGGATACAGGTAAGAAGGACTGGCTGCTACTGAGATGCAAGTGTCAGTATGATGCTTGAGTTTTTCTACCTAAAATTTCTCAAGAAATATTAATAAATTTGTGAAAATTTTGGCTAGATTTGTCTTTCCTTTGAGAAGAAATCAGTGAGTCTTATTTTTTTTTACCTCATATTTATAATTTCTCTAGTCAATATATGTAAAGATTGGCCATAATTTTTATTTATTTTGTCCTTGTGTACCTGGTCATGCCTAGCATAGTCCATCTACTCATATGTCTTAGAATAAATATGATGTAAAATCTGAGCTTGAAAAATGAGTAAACATTGGATTTAAAATACCTCAGTCTATCTCTGGAGTGTTTCTAAGGAAGTTGAAAGGTATTTCAAAATTAATTTGAAATGATTATCATTTAAGAAATACTGGGATGGGCCAAGGAGATAGTTGAACAGCCTAAACTCTTGTCTGGCAAGCTGAAGGACCTGGGTTTGATCCCCTGTACAGCATGTTGTGCTGGCCCTGCGCCATGCTGGCCACTGAAACCAGGCACGGTGGCGCATGCCTGTAATTCTTGTCCTGGGGAGGCTGAGACAAGAAGATCACTGAACTCCAAGCTGTGTAGTGAGAACCTGTACCAAATAAATAAATCTTAAAAAGAAAAGAAAAGTAATATTGGAATGATTTTGATAATATTATAGTGTCAAGCTGTAAAACTACACATGTTATGGCACTGTTGAGAAGATCAACCCCTCAGGAATCTCCTGAGTACAGTAGAAGACTGTGTGCTATCCTTGACAACAGAGTTATTGGTTAGAGACCTCCCCGTGTGGAGGTCATGCTATGTCATAGGCATCACCCCAGGTCCCGTGTGCACAGTGTTTACCAGGCCTCTGTTTTTCATAACCTAAAATAGTCGTTGACAAAAATCTCTATTTTGTAGTTACTTGAAAAGTTCTACTTCACAGGAATGCATTTCATTAAATAAAAGGAAGATGATTTCCTAAGGACTTCAGCCTGCAAAGCCTGTCTCATAATCAGGATCCTCTGATATAGGTTAATTGTAACTTAGTTTAGCGTTCAGTTGTGAGCCAAACACAGGAAATACATTTCCTTCAGAAAGTTTCTTTTTGAATTCAGTTCCTCTTGCCTTTCAGTATTTTTAAGGAAATTTATTATTCCTATTAAACCCTTTTTGCATTTTATAACATCCCTCTTTTATATGGGACATTGATTTCCAAGTCCCCCCAGCACCTACATAGCCCATTGTATTCTTTCTTCCCCTCAGCATGGGATGTATCATGGCCATTGTTTAGATATTAGGGACAGTGATCGAGCATCATAGAAGGTGGCTGGTTTAGTTTTTGCTCCCTTCTTGGGCCAGGACAATCCAGTTATGTCTGAATGGGAGCCCTATTAGTTCTTGTATCCACTGACAGGAACAGAACAAGTCACACAGAGCAGAAGCCATTACTTTCTTTCCTTTTCCTTGTTCTCTGACTGTAGCCTCTCCTGACTTCAGTCATAGCTGGTTCTTTAAAGATAATAATTATGTGTTAACCAAGTTATAGTACTACCAAGCTACATAATGAACACATCTACAAGCATCATAAACCTAAACAAAAGAAACACTACAAAAGCATGTAAGCAATGAGGTTCCATTTCTTATTTTGTTCTGGGGATGGTGGTATGCTTTATGAATGTAAAGTTAGTGAGAGTCAACATTCTCAAGCTCCCTTTTGATTACCATCTCCTAGATGCTGATGAAAAATCACAGGCTTTGAAGTATAAAATGACTGAGAGAAAAGTGTAGAACCTTATAAAATATCTGAGCTTAATCTAGACCAGCCAAGAGCAAGACTTAAAATCCTCTTATTGAAGGAAATGAATGAAAGCACACTTGCCTTTTGAGGCACAAAATAAAAGAAACCTATAAAATTTGTGTGGCACAGTGTCCCAGAAATCAATTATATAATTTTGTACAATCATATCAGGTAGAGTATCAACCCATTACTGCAACTCAGAGCTTTCAAACCTAATGGAGACTATTTGACATTCTTAGGCGAGCTGCCAAAGGCCCATTTCCAATTGCCAACATGACAATTATTGACACAGACAGGTACAGGCAGGGAAGGGTTTTCAAGGAAATAATGTCAATAATTTTCTACTGTGTTTTAAGCTAAAAATCAGTAGAAGGTGAGGGACTAGAATCCTTATAGAATCCATATCTACAAATCCCTCGGGTCCTTGCAAAGAAATCTATACTGTGAAGAGTAGTGACAGGCAGAATGGGGCAGGTGGAGCCCCACCTGAAATCCAATTAGGTCAGAAATGAGTTGAGCTGTATGTGCTAGGAAGTGATCAGAAGTTTACTAATCTCCTGTCCCCAGGTGTCACCCCTCACACCTTGCTTTGCTCCGTCTACTCTGGATGTCCTAGTGAGAATGCTCTCTACCACTTTTACCTCATCAATTTACCCTGCTGGGGAGTCCACGGTGGTTACTGTCTGTTGAACCCCAGCTGCCATCCTGGTGTTTGAGTCTGTTGTTTCTTTATTCAGTCCTGCCTTTCACTGCTCACAGGGAAATCCTCTCATAGCTTACATGTTTAATATTCCTTCTGGTCCAAATCTATCTCCTCATTCTGAAATATTTCCTCTGCTTGGTTTATAACTTACCTCTGCTTGTCCTTTGAGACTGCGCTTGAATCTCTGCTTCACACAATTCATATCAACTGTTGTTGAACTCACTCAATCCAAGGACTATAATTAGGGTGATTTATATGTTGTGTGCACTTTTGGTATATTTCTCTTTGTCTGTTGGCTGCATAAACAAATTTATGTGTGTAAAAACAGGAAGTTGTTAGAGTATTACTGTCCCCACTTAATAGATGAAGAAACTGATATTCATAGGTATTTCATAGTGCAAGTTTCCTTAATCAAACAGATTAAAAAATAGATCACTCTTTTTCCTGTTCAATTTTTATTATTACATGTTTGCAGTTTATAATGATCACAGTCTTTGTGGAGAGTTGATATGTGTACTTAGAAAGCTCCTTTCTCTCTCCTTCCATCTCTTGGCTTCCTTTCCATTTGCAAATCATCTACCTCATACTTTGGATTGCATCTTCTAAGAAGTGTCTATTCACTTCAGTTTCCAATTTTGATTGGGTCTTTTATTTTAGGTGCTCTAATATTGAGCTCTTTGTACATTCGAGTATTAGTCTTCTGTCCAAGGAGTACCTGGCAACATCTCTTTTGTCCAGTAGGTTGTCTCTTCACTTGGTTGTTTCCTTCATTGTGCAGAAACTTTTTTTTTTTTTTTTTTTTT
>NDGN011492005.1:870-15469 GCA_002564285.1 Tympanoctomys barrerae | reverse complement strand
CTTCTTCCTTCTTCCTTCTTCCCTCCTCCTCCTCCTCCTCTTCCTCCTCCTCTTCCTCCTCCTCCCCCTCCTCCTCCTTCTCCTCCTCCTCCTCCTTCTTCTTCTTGACATGGTCTTGCTATGTAGTTAAGGCTGACCTTGAACACACTATGTAGTCTAGGCTGGCTTTGCTTCAAACTTGGAGCTATCCCCCTCATCAGCCTCCTAACTGCTGTGCTTACAGGCATGAACCACCATGCCTGGACAAAGCTGAAACTTTGAAACTACTAGAAGAAAGTGTAAAAGAAACTGTTATGGTAAACACTTGAAGCCATTGGCAAAGACAAAGACAGCCTGAATAGAATCCCAAGAGCACAAGAAATAATATAAGAGACAATAAATTGGATGACCTCAAACTAAAAATTTCTGCACAGCCAGAAAAGTACTTACTAGAGGAAGGAGACAGCCTGAAGAATGGAAAAATGTCTTTCTCAGGTCCTCCTCTAGCAGAAGATTAATATGTGAATATGTAAAGAACTCAACACCAAAACATCGAATAGTCTAATCAAGAAATGGGTAAATGAATTGAACAGTTTTCCAAAGAAGTATAAATGGCCAATAACTATCTAAGAATTGTCAATTTTTTCGGCCATTAGTGGAGTGCTAATCAAAACTACACTGAGATCCCATCTCCCCCAGTCAGATGGTTGCCATCAAGAATATAAATAAATAATAAATCCTGGCAAAGATGCTGGGAAAAAGGACCTCTTCTGCACTGCTGATGGAGATGTAAATTAGTACAGTCACCATGGAAATCAGTATGGAGGCTTCATAAAAACTAAAACAATAAAGAAATGAAAAATGTAAGAAAAAAGAAAAATTCATCTATTTTCCATGATGATTAAGAGAAAATGCAATGACACGCTTAGTATCCTTTTGATTGGCAACATCATGTGAATTGATCTATGTATTTCATTATACCAAATGAGTGACTTGATTTTCTTTCTTGTTTTAATGTATTTGGTGCAGGGTCTCACTACAGTGCTGGGACTCATAGTGATCCTCTCATTTTTAGCCTCCTCAGTGGTGGGATTACAGGCCTGCACCACCATGCCTTGACTCAGTGGCTGGCTCAGGGTGCCTGTTGGTGGGACGGGCGTGGCATGTGGTGTAGGGGATAAAATCCCAGTCCCCATACTTAGTCTTCTGAGCTATGTTGCCTGCCCCCAAATGAGTGACTTAAGATGAATATATTGGAATGTTTTACCTGAATGCTTAATACATTAATTTAAATATATTCTGAGCACTTATTATGGCTGTGACAGTGGGGAGAGGGAAAGGGAGTGGTGTGAGAGCCTGTGTACATCTTCATCAGTTTCCTCATGGCTGAGATAAAGTACTAGATACCTGCAACTCAAGGAACAGATTTTTATTTTGGCTCCTAGTTTTTAGCTCCCGGTTTGCAAGCTCTGACACAGAAATGGTGTGGTGGAAGGTCCTGGGTGGAGGATAGCTGCTCACATCATGGTGACAGGAAACAGTGGAGTGAGTCCGGGAGAGGGAGCCCTGCAGGTCACACCCCTGCGGACTGCTTCCTCCAGCCTACCTTCCAGCATCAAACCAGCTGCACCAGCCCATGAAGTCTCCACCTTCCCAAAGTTCATGAGGCCTTTAAGGGACATAAGATATATATATCTTAAAGTAAATGTGCATTGCAGTTGTCTCTTAACCACTTGAGAGATAAAAGAATATTAGTCTCATATCACAGATTTCTTATGATCAGTTTAGCAACTTTTATATTCTTCAGTCATAATCAAGTTTTTGAGCTCCAAGTTAGACGGTGTGTTTTCTTGCCATTTTATCTGTACATTGGCTAGATGTTTACTGGCATTTATGCTGAGTTTCTTCCATTGTGACCATGAAAACCCATCTCACACTTTTAATTCAAAATTAGACAAATTAAACTAGGTGTGGTGGCACATACCTGTAAGCCTAAGGCAGTAGGTCTGCAAGTTCTAGTCAAGCCTCGGCATTATAGTAACTCAAAAAAAGTAGACAAAATAATATTTAAGGCTTATGGACTTATTATTCTCTTACCTTTTCTCGCAGATGGAATATTTATGTTTAATTAATAGTAATTTAACAGCAAAATAGGTAAGCCACAACTACAGAAACTGCATGTCTACCACAAGTCAAAGATTCTTCCAGAATATCTTTAAAATATGTTATTACTCATGTGTTTGCTTGTGTAACAAAGAAAATCAAAAGATATAGTTGAAAAGATCTTCACATCAGTTTTATATAGGATGTCTCCATCTTGAAGTGTTGTATGCAACGTGTGAATTTAGGTTTAGATGTTTATTGATGATGATGCAAACACTGAGACATTAGCATATAAATGCATATCTATACAAATATATTATATAAAATGATGTATTTATAACTATCTCAGTTACTTTTCTCTCATTGCTAGAACAAACACCTGATACCCAGAGTTAAGGAAGGAAGGGTTATTTAGCTCACAGTTAGTGGAGGTTTCAGTCCATACTCAGCTGGCACCAAGGCAGAGTGGCACATGGCAGAGGGCAGCTGTTCATGATAGCAGAAAAATAGCAAGGAGAAAAGGGCGGAGTTGCAGCTGCAGCAGCTACCTAGCCTATCTCCCCTCCTTACATTTTCATGCAGATTATCTGCTCCAGGGTGGGTGTAGCACTTATACCCAATAATCCTAGCATTGGATCATGAATCAATCACAAACTCTAGCAGCTGCCCCAGTGAGTGCATGAAGCTACACACAAACCATATCACTAATGTATTTATTCTTATATTTAATCAAAATATGTTTTTTCAGGGCTTGAAATGCTTCACTCCAACAAGCTCTTCTTGAGTTGAGGGTTTATGCTGAGAAAACTGCTGTGATTCTGTAGGCAATCCTTTTGTAGGTGATCTGTTTCTTTTCTTTAACAGCCCTTAATATTCTGTCCTTGTGCTGAATTTCCAGAATCTTGATTGTTACATGTCTTTGTGTAGGTTTATTTTGATCTTGGATAATTGGAGTTCCATATTACTCACTTATTTATATGTCAAATTCTTTATCCATGCTTGGGAAGTTTTCTGCGATTAGTTCTGTAAAGAGGTTTTATAATGGCATTTGAGCTATCTCTTACTTTTCCATTAACTCCAGTTAGTCTTATGTTATTCTTCTTTGCTTCATCTTGAAGCTATTTGATTCATTTTTCATAGTCATTTGCTATTTTCAAGGTATTATTGTTTTGTGCTTGCTAACTGAATACTGTCTTCTAGCTCTGATAGTCTATCTTTGCCTTCATTCAATCTATTGCATATACTTTCAATGGAATTTTTAATTTCCTGTATATCAATTTGTATCTATTTTATGGCTGTTTCTTCCCTATCTTGGGCATGCATGATTTCCATTGCTTTTCTAAGCAACTTTATTTTTTTATGGGTCTACCCTAGATTATTTTGCTATATTTTTCATGTTGACTACTGTCATTTCTTTTTTTTTTTTACTGAGAGATTATTTTTTCTATAGTCATATTCATTTGTTTTTCACTTCTGCTGTTCTTATTTCAGAAAGACCCAGTGTGCGACTTCAAATTTCTTCTATCTTTTTGTGACGTGAAGTTGTCCTGGGTGGGCTGGAGGTCTGGGCTTGCGTTATACTTCTTCCTCTTGTCATTTTCTATGTTGTATTTCCTGTGTCGGTGCTTGTAGATTTCCTATAGTACACAGCTTTATCTATAGTAATGACACTTCCCTAGGAAGTATCTATTCCTCAGAGCAGTCTTCTAGTGTAAGTGGTTCTAGGTCTTTGTGTCTATCCCAAGAACCTGTCTTCCTGATTTATTAAGGATGAGAGGTTGAAATTTATTTAGCTCAGCACCTTTTCCCTTGGTACTGGACTACTAGTCTCCCATTGGTAAACTGATTTCACCTTGTTTGTGTAGTATTGAAGAGGGATAGGGAACAAAACAGAGACATGAATGAAGATAAATGTAGTAGAAACAAGGCTGTAAGGCCCCCAGTTTTGGGGAAGCTGGAGAATAGTGCAGAAAAGAATGAAAGAGAAAGCAGAATTACATTGAAGCAAACCAGAAAAAGAAGAGATGATGTTCATTCAGAAGACAGATACTTAAGGGAAAAGAGAAAAAATAGAAGAAAAGAAAAATATTGGTAATAAATCTAATTAGTCAAAGGAAAAATGAGATGAAGACATCAAGAGCACACAAACACAGTAAGACATGAAAAACACAAAACAGAGCAACAACAACAAAACAAAAACCAATGAAACAAATACAAAACAAACAAAAAACCCTGCTCCAATCAGCCTGAAGAACAAAAGCCAATCAAACAAAGAAAAAGAAAAAGACAATTCAATTCCTCTGATGTCCACAATTCTGTGGCAGTGTCCGTGTTAGATCGCAGAGATGTGCTGTATAGCCCTGCCAAGTTTTCAGGAGAATTTGTAGCGAGGGGCTCCTCTCATCCTTGGGTTCTGGGGGCTGGGACTGGTCTGCAGTTGACAACGCTTCAGGTGTCCACGTCTTGTCATGTTTGTCTCAATGGTGCTATGCCAGCTCTTGGGAAGGGAAGGTCAGGGCTTGCCCCCAGGCCCGCGGGCACATATCTCCTTCTGGACCTTGTGCAGCTGAGTCTGTTCCACAGAAGGAGCCCCTGTAAGCCTGTGATCATCAGGAGGGGGAATGCCTTATAACTAGATGGTTATTTCTGGTTCTTATTTAGAGCTAAGAGTGGCCTTTGGTGTCCATCTGATTGTGTCTGGGTGGCCCCTGCTCTGATTTCCCCACAGATTTCTCCCTGGCCCACTTCCCAGCTGACAGCAGTCCTTTGCGGCTGCGTGGCTCTTCCCTTATTCCACTCCAGGGCTTTGGTGCAGGGGCAACTTGGCCTGTTCTTCTCCAGGGCTTTCTCCTGTTCCCTTTGGAGTGAAACAGCCCCTCCTGTCTAATTCTGTTCTGTTTGCCCATCCACCAAGCACAGCACCAGTTTACCTCAGTCACCAACTGCTGGTTTTGTTGAGCCCTTTGGGACATGGTACATGGCATGTGGGAGACCTGAGGTTTCATAAATATATGAGTTTTGCAGTATCAGGTGTCGTAGCTTCCACAATAGTTTGTTTGAGTGAGGCAAACTAATCCTATTTAGAAATGACATGCTGGTACCATTAAAGCTAGAAAGGAACCATGTAATTCAATTAGTATTATAAATTCATTTTAGAAGCAAGGAATCTGGGATGCAGACAGGTGAATGAATTTGCCTGCAGTGGCCCTGCATGTTTTATTGTTAGTTCAAGACTATCCCAGAATGCTTTGTGTGAATAACAACCTCTTCATAAAATCAGTGGTTTCTTTGTTTCTCTTTTGTTTCCTCATCTCTCCTTTGGGAGGAGAATGAAAAGGTGCTCTGGGCCCCTCTGGAAGTACTTGGAAAGTGTGAAGGACTACAGATGCTGCCCTCCCTTGTGACATTTGGTCCTCATTTCCATGGATCACTAAGCTAAAATCATATATATGTGTTACTACCCTCTCTCTTACCTCTGTTTTTAAAACAGCCCACTCATGCTTTGAGATTGTTTATTTTATTACATACTAAACCCATGGCCTGGAATCTAATGACATTACTGATTGAGGAGGAACTTTGTTAAAGACTCAGAAGAGTGTTCCAAAATAAGATACGTTAAAGAAATGAAGAAGCAGGCTATCTGTAATTAGAGTTAAGAGTTCAGGCCATGGAAGCCCAGATTTTCCAAATAAAATAACATCTAATGTCATTTATTTTTAGCTGCTCACACACTACTTTTTTTTTTTTTAACAAAACATACTTTTCTTTAAATTTAAATTCCACCATGACATAAAATATTAGGCTTCTAGACAATTCTGGGAGCAGTGTGTGTGTGTGTGTGTGTGTGTGTGTGTGACTGTCTGTCTGTCTGTCTGTCTGTCACCTCCCTTGTGACCCCCAGGGCCTCCTCTAAGAGGGGAAGCTGCATTTGGGTCTACAGATCTGGTCACAAGGAAACCAACAGAAATGAGCAGCTTTTGCTTTCCTGACTTTTACTGCTCTGGCTCACTTCACCTTGGGCTTCTGTCAGTCCAAACGGCATCTTTCACTTCAGCCAAGTGTAGGTTATTAGCTTATGAAAGCCAGAAATGATGAGCCGTCCCACACATCCAGCATGCGTATGAGCAAGATTATAAAATCATCATAATCTCTGGAAGCAGAGCGAGCCAAGCAGCCCAGGTCCCTCTTCCTTTACTAATTTGTACACAGTTCCTGTTTTAAGAGGACACGTTCTCAGAGGGTACTCACATGGGACTGCTGAACCAGCTGTACAACTTTTATTTTGAAGAAAAAAGTTGAGCCTCAGAACAGGCTGTTTGAAAGACAGGGAGGGACTTAGCGCTGCCGGGTTTGACCAGCATGTGGAAGGACAGCTCTCCCGGCTGCGACTCTGTAGAGAGCTCCTACCTGGGTGACACTTGGGGTGGGAGGCTTTCTGCTCGTTTCGCTCTTGTTTCTGAAGATCCCGGGCACGTCTCTCGCTTGTGTCAGTGTGACTCTTGGTGGTGTTTGCACACCCTGCTTAGTGGGGGAGTGCCCCGACGTGCCTGGCTTATGTGGCCTTTATGGACACACTGCTCAGCTGGCAGAGATCAGGGAAGTTTTCTCCCAGCACCCAAAAAGAGAAAGAGGAAACTACTTTTTCCTTCTGGGCTCCTTGCAGCACAATAGATCAGGATAAACTTCCACATTCCCTCCTTGGATTTTCTGGAGTGGTCTCCAGGAAGAAGTGAAATCCTCACCTTTAAATGGATGACCATGTCACCATCAAGAAGAAGCATCTCCAAAGACCCATCTTTAGGTAAGTGAAGCCACTTCCCAGGTGACTCCGGGGCTGTCAACGACAGTGGTTTCTCACCCTCATCTATTACTGGGCATTCAGGCACTAAGCTACAACATGTAGTGCAGAGTGTCCCCGAAGTTTAAAACTTTGTGTGTGGTAGAGGAGCGCTTTTCCTTTCTGCTTTCTGAAACTGTGCATATCCTCAAAGTATGTTTTAAAAACATCTTAACTATTCAAACACATGAATGACATAGCGCTGGAAAAACTTTGGAAGCATTGTGCAATCTTTTACTGTTTCTGACAGTGGCTGTGCAGCTCTCTAAATAGAAAATATTGTGCTTGGTTCTTTCAACCGATTATACTCCACGGCAGGGTTGTATTTCTCTAAATGCTCCATCTTTCTGAAGTAATGTGTCATGAGAGAAATTTGAAGTTGATAGCTACGGTATTGGAGTGCATGTTTTAGAGCTCGTTCAGGAATGTCAGACTAGCAGTTAGGAAACAATAGAGCAATCAGAAAAATTGCGCGCTGTGGAGGAATCTGTGGCCAAGGAAAATGTAATTAACACACAATAGGTTGGGCTAAACTTTTACTTTGGGGGAGAGAAACTTTCTCTGGAGCAGACATCTCTGTTGATTCTTTAATGATTTTAACTATGTTAAAATCTGGAATTAGGAATTAATAATTTTAAAGTAGGCAGACAATGAATGCAATTTCTGTCTTTTAAAACAAATGTTATTAAAAAGCTACATCAATTTTATCCTTTCTTCGAAACTGTACCAAGAAATATAAAGGTACTAGACAATACCATGCGAATAATGTCAAGTTATTGTCACTGGTTGTTGATGGAGAATTAAATAGAATTTTAATAAAAAATTAATAATAGAAATTTATGGATTGAAATTGGCATTCTGTGGTTGCTACACATCGAATGAGAGTGAATCTACAAGACTATAATTAGGTAAAATGTGGCCATTTTATGTACTGATTGAGTAATATTGCTGTCTTCTTGATACAAACAGTATACTTACAAAATGCTAAAAACAGTGCTAGAGCGAGTCTGTTTTAGAGCCTTTTCTTGAATTTAAGTTATATTTAATTCATATATAGGATTAATATCATAATCTGGACTTAATTTTGTATTGGGAACTCGAATGAAGCAGGAGTAAATAATTAAATCCCAAATGACCCCAAACGCGTGTTCACTTGCTGTCTGCTCTCTCAAGAGCGTATGTGACCTCAGCAAGGCATGCGCACTGCGGCAGTGATGCTGAGCTTAACCTCCGTGAGGCACCACTCCCACGGGGCACCACAGCCGCAAGGGATGCAAGGTAGTGTTGGACAAAGGCAGATTCTTCTAGCCATCGCTGCTGGCATGTATCCATGGGAGAGTTTTGGGGCTCGGAGCAAGTAGATTTCATGCCAAATCTGCATCCACTCATCCCCTCCTGATAAATCACGTGGCTACCTGCCACTTGCAGGTGAACTGCCATCTAGCTGCACTTAAAAAAAAAAAAATACAAAGACCAGATCCTGTGTGGCCATCGAGATTCTCTGCCCAGATAATCAGAATAAAATTTAGCAAATTCAAATGATTGCTTCATGATCTTGGAGATCCAGAGGAGGGCATGTAGCTATGGCAGAGGTCAGGCTTTCATTCAGGCAACTGTTTGCCAACCATTGTTGCATGTGGATTCCTGACCAACTGACACCTAGGTTAAGTCTAGGTCAGGCAGGAGTGGGGGGTTGATTGACTGGTATGTTGACAATTAGCATTGCTTTTCATTTTTTAACCAGGCTGTGACTGTGGTGAGGGAAAAGGAATGTGCAGAGTGAATTCAAAGATTCAAGAAATTAGCCACAGTTCCTCAGAGAAAATTTGGGACTGATTGTCATTAAAACACAATGTTGACTTCCCGATGGCTGGTTATTCATTTCGGCAAGTGGGCAAGTAGACCAAGATTGCCCTTGGCACTTTGCCTTTGTCCTAGGAGGCACTTCGTTTTCTTAGTCAGCGCCCCTCTCCCTGGGACTCTGGTCCTCCTGGGTATCTTTTGACTGTCTAGTATCTCACAATGAAACCTCTTTCTCAGCCCTACCCTTTCTGGTCAGAGACCCACTCTAGCCCACTGGTAGCACATGGACCGCAGCAGGCTGTTGGTATCATTGAAACCTCTAAGAGGTTCACCATCACTATTCTATACCTTCCCCTCTTAGTATGTCCTGGTGCATAATTCACTTCCTTAGGGTGGTACATAACAGTTGTCAATCCACTTGATATATAGATCTGTTCCTCCTGTGCTAGTGGGGCCAGTTATAAATTTAACAAAAATTTTGTAAAAGTTGTATCTTGGTTGTTTATAATTAAGCCACTTATAATTTTAGTCATTAAGACAAATCAGTCCAGGAATTTTTGTTTTGAAGTATCATTTTGCATTGAAATTTCTTTATATGGGCTAGTTTCTCCTATAACTGAATTTATAGCTTTAATTCTATACACATGACCTTCCTGTAGTCGTATAATCAAGTATTTATCTAAAAACCTATGATCCAGTCATGGGGTGGGTGCCAGAAGGGAGGTTATGTCCTAGGAGAGCCCCAATTCAGTAACTACTAATTGTGACACCTAAGAGAAGGGGAGGAAGAAGGAGTGTTCTTTATTTAATTTTTGGGACTGGATTAAAATCAATTTTCTTTCAGCATAATTTCCCTAAATTTCAGAAAGCAAAAATCATCCATCAGATAGAAGCAGTAAGGTGAGAGTTTTAGAGTAGGTGTTGAATGCTGAAGTTCCATGGCTGGATAAGATATCAAGGTGACTAGGTGGCCTCTGATGTTACTAAATCCAGATTCTAAGAGTGTCGGGGCCCCTTCCCATGAAAACTCCCACGTCATCTCACCTAGTTAGGTTATCAAATCTATATTTTAAAAGTCTTCCTTGGGCATCTTGGAACTCCATTGCCATACCACATCTGAGGCAGAGAACAAAGGCAAAGCTCTAAGGAGTTTGCCAAGGCAGGAATGTTACGGGACCAGTGAGGCTGCTCAGTGCAGAGCTGGTATTTCCTGAACTCACTTGAGGGCTTATCTGCAGAAGTCTTTATGGCCGAGATTCGTGGAAAGCAGAGATGATTCTTTTTACTCGAGAGAAACACTTTACATTGTACAATTTCCTAGGACAGACATGCTGTCACCAAACTGCAGTCTTATGTTTTAACCAACAGCACTGAGTTTTGTCCTTAGCACTTAGAAGATAAAATTACATAGATTTTTAAAATCCATGATGTAAGTCTACACTTCATATTAGAGGCCTTGCTTAGACATGTGACTTTAGTCTTTTAACAACTTTTTTTCTGTATCACCAGAGCACTTCATTTCTGATAATTTTAATCATCAGTTTATCTTTTCACATTTATATCATACATTCAAATAAAGGGCCTATCTGTAACTTTAGTAAAACAATTAATGGAGACAATTCCATCTTGTGGAGTATTCATATTGCTTGGTAAATTTTATATGTCCTTATAAGTCAATTAATCACAAATGGTGATATCAAGGAAATCTGGTTTTCCTAAAAAGTGTATTTGTAAAAATATCTTGTATCCGGGGTCGGGAGATGGCTCAGTAGAATAAGTGCTTGAAGTACGTAGGGAAAAATGACGTTAAAAAGTAAATTGAAGTGGTGCTTGCAGGTCAAAAGTTAGCATTCTTTTGGAACCAATGACCACTTGAACTTCTCTCAGGGCTAAAAAGTTGTTATTTTGGTGGTGATTTTCCACTAGAAGTAACCCTAAAAGGTCACCAGCCATCAAACTATACCAATAGTTTCTCATTAGCCCTGGAATTAAAACCTGGAGGGTTCATCCAGCATCTGAGTTACCAAGGTAGATTGCTGCCAGGACCCAGAACTAAGGAAAATTGTGTTAGGATTGTCACAGCATTCAGAACATGCTGTCTCTTCTCTTTATGTGTTTTCAAAAGTTTTATTTTTACAAGTATCTGCTAGCGGTGGAATTCTGAGTGCGTTTTTGGCAGACACATTCCTTTCACATAAAATGTAGGCAGCAGTAGGGTGGAATAACAAAGTCTAGATAAAACTCCTAATTTTCCTCGTGGGCCGAATGGAGACAGTGAGCAGCCCCTTGCTGGGTCTGAATTCTAATTTCAAAGTTTGAGATTTACACATTTAGAGGTATTCTAAAGTGCCCTATTTATCATAAATATTTATTGTGTATTTAAAATCATTACCTTTTAGAGTACAAATTCTTTTGTTTATTCCAACATATTAGCTTAGTGCATAAATGTCAAAGCTGAACCAGAAATTGCTGACATTCAGAAGTGACACTGTGTTTCAGATTTTCACACATTCATGAGTCGAGCAACTGACTGACAGTTGACAGTAGTTTACTAGACAAGGTGACCAGACAGTAATCAATCATACTGGTGTCACAACCATTTTGTGCCGTGCTTGGGGCATGATAGAAAATAACCCAAACAAATTAATATAAAATGCTAACATCACTACAAAATTTAAAGAAATTGTGTTGCATTATTGATTTTCCTCCATTACTCTTATGTATTTATGATATTTCTTAACTTAAGCCTCCTTTTTAAAAACAACTTCCTCTCCCCTAAAATATGTTCTTTAGACAGAAATACCAATATGGTTATTACAATTTAATCTTCTTGTCTAGGTTAAGAGCATATTGTGCTGTTTATTTTAAATTGATCTTTAAAATAAATTAAAGGAAAACAACAAGCACATCTGCATGTAAGACAGGTAATATTAATCGTAAGAAAAGACATTACTGTATCTGTTTTTTTGATTGAGATAAGAACTCTGATTTTAAAGTAGTCACCATCAGTTGATAAACTATGATTAGTTACACATTTTAATGTCAGGCTGTAAGTAATTTACTTCCTGTGGTAACGGCAGACATGTGAAGTTTCTCCAATAAGCTTCTCATTAGCAGCAGCAGCAGCAGGTATTCATACTAACAAATGTCCTTCATTGAATCCTTAGTGTATCTATAGGTGACTTTGGTGCATGCAAAGGTCATGGTAACTCCAGAAAGAGAATGAGATTCACAGTTAATTTGGGGTATGTGGCCAGCAAACGAAAACACATTGCAGCATGGGAAAGGATCCTTGGTACAGGAGTCTCTCAGGTCCTGTTTCCTAAGTTGGTACAGTGTGTTAATATTTATCTTGGTATTGGTATGATTCAGAAACTGCTTTTCAAAACCTTTGAAAGTCTGAAGAGAAGAAAATCAAAATTATGCAAGCAAAGTGATCTACTTAATGGTTTTACATCATTTGGAAATGTTTATAGTAATCATTTTGGCCCGCATAGCAGTCAGATAAAAACAAAGGACAAAAAGTTATTCTGCTGGACTGTTGTTTAAAAGATGACCTGTAGGGTTGTAGAGATACAATAAAGAAGTCTGCACTATTTATAAACCCCATCTCTTGGGTGCTATTACTGAACATAACACAGTTTTGACAGCTAGTTCTCATGGGAAAGCTTCAGTTTATTTATATATTTGATTACAGCCACTGGGACAGGAGCTCTAATTGAAGAAAATCCAACATTTCCTGAATTGGAGCCACTGGAGGTGGGTGGGGCAAGTCTGAGTGCACGTACGGCGTGGATGATAGTACTTGCACGTGTTAGATTTGTGACATCCAATTCTAGTCCCTCAAAGCCATACTCTTTGTTAGGCGGAAGCATTCCCTCTGCACTTAATTGCTGACCATTTTGAGTAGTTCTGTGACTTCAGACTTTGGCATCTTAGAATGATATTTTTAGAAGACTGTTTCAAAAACTAATTACGATTATCAAGCAGTTGTTTATAGGCATGTACAGTTATGGGCTTTTACTGTGAAAGTTATTTCAGCTTTAAAAACATTCATATTTGACATTTTTAAAGATGAAAGACTTTGGAATGAATTGATTAAAGATCAATGATAATGAAAAGCAGTAGGGCTGTGTCATTGACATACAGAAGTACAATTTTGTAATCCCTCATTGACGATGGAAAAGAAAATGCCACTAGATCAAGTGACTTTTAAGTTATATCATTAAATCAAACTTTGAAAGAAAGTAGTTTTTCTTTGTTGGTGGTCTCTAATGAAGATTACAGATACTTTTATCTTTTCCAGTAGTTAGGTCTGTGCAAACAATATTAAAAAAGAAAAAAAAAGAGACGTTTGTTAATTCCAAACCCAAAAATAGCATCTTTGGTTCAGTACAACTGCCTACATTCTATTGTTTCTAATTATGAGATATCCCAACATCTTTTCTGTACTTCTTTAACTGTGTGTATCCGTGAATTTTATTATAATTATTTGAGTGAGTAGACCCACTGTCCCTAACACAAACAAGCAAACGCACACACACATCCCAAATTCACTAAGATTCCTGAGGTTAGAATCAATTTTAAATTCATCTTTATATTTCTCACAACCTTTAGGAGAATATGTTCCTAAATAAGCACTTGCTCAAGTCTTCAGACAAATACTTAATGGGTTCAGTGCAGGATGGCAAATTTGTGAAGGCAGATTTTCAGGAAACTGTAATCAGAAATGAAAAACACACATTTTTAATTTTCAAATACTGAAAGACTAAACAAAATCCAGCTTCAAATTGTTAGCTAGTGATCCTTGATGTGAGTGAATGATAGAACAAAGAATTGGTTTTCTTAGGTCCATGTAGTGGTCATGTTTCTATGTTCAGGGTGAATGATGGCCAGTAAACTCTGCAAGGATCCTGAAAGCTACATTTGAGAGGATTACAAGGGAGTTGGGTATCTGGTTCTTATTTGTAATATTTATTACAGGATGAGAAAAACCAATAGTCTCTGTAACACACCTGTCCTGATTACTTGTATATTTCTCTAACATTAAAGGAAAAGATGATATGTAATTGTTGAATGCATTTGTGTTGTCCTCAACTGGAATTATTCCAGCATCAGAGATTTTAGTGCTTTTAACCTATTCCATCTTTAAATAACTATGATTTGTTAAAAAATACTTTCTTAAAATCTGTCTTCCTATGAATACAACTCTAGCAGAATTGAATCAAGAGAACTCAATTCTTTTCCAGACAGCTCTTGAAACACTGAAGACATTTTTTTTTCAGCTAGTAATATCTACAAATATTCCAGAAACATGGTGGCTTAAAATGACACAAGACTCTGGGTGGGGTGAGTTGTTCTTCTAAGCTGTACAAGGTTTCTCATGCATCTGTGGCCAGATCACAGGTTTTCTGAGTGAGTGACTTTGCTTTTATATCTTGCCAAAATTTTAGGAGGAGGAGGAAATGGAACTTCTTTTACAAGGTTATGACTGAGTCTGATTGAATCAAACTGCCACTGTATCATTAGGGAAATAAAAAAGTCACACGACTGAACCAGAGTTGGTATGGGAAGGCCAAAGGTATAGCCAGAAAGAAGATCGTGTTGAGTTGGGCCAATAAATGCAATAAATCTCCTCTGACAGCCCTCATACTTTTTCTGTTTATATTTTACTTCATTTGTAGTTCATCCAGCCATTCAACAGACATATGATTTAAGCTTTTTATGTTTTAAACTGGTCTGTGTGTCCAGTGAGAATAGAAAATTTGGGGGCTGGGGATATAGCTCAGTAGAATAAATGCTTCCCTGGCAAGTGCAAGGGCCTAAGTTCAATCCTCAGTTCCACAAAAAAAAAAAAAAAAAAAAAAAAAAAAAAAA
>NDGN011491996.1:262-12397 GCA_002564285.1 Tympanoctomys barrerae | reverse complement strand
CTTGTATAAAGTTTTTACAATTCTGTTATGTATACCTAAGACATTCCAAGGGTGTTAGTAAATTATAATTCTTTCAGGCATGACTAAATGATAATTCACTGAGTTATAGGAACAGAACACTCTATGGTACCATACGTATATGCTTAATATACTTGCCTGACAGAATTAACTTTATTTCACAGAAAAACCAGTTTTTTAAAAACGTCGTTACTGTGTTTCTTAGTTCAAGTGCACTGTATCGACAGGATTCGCTTTGCTCTTGTTAGCTGGCTTCACATCTGTTTGCATTCTGCCCCACTATGTCAGAATTCCACTGTGTGAGGGTGTGGGAGAAGCTCATTCCCAAAGGAAAAGACTCAGACGTGGAGCATAGCGGGAGCAAGGCGTGAATGGTGATTATGCATAAACAGGTTTCTGTCTGGGGACAGGCCCACTCCAGCTCAAGGCCCACTCCACTGTTACAACTTCTGGCTCACAAGGCCTCTTCCCTCATCCCTCTTTATCTCAGGCCAAGGGGCTACAGCCTTTGTGATAACAATCTAGGTAGGACAAACCGTCCTTCTTTCTGCATTCTTTTGATTGTGAAACCTTGCTTGCTCAACAATGATCTGACATCTCATTCTGAGACTTTCTCTGTGTGTTTCATTTACTTGTGGCCAAGTCCTCTTGCTAAAGGAAACTGCCCTAACAGTCTGTAGATGCATATGGACTATTTCTCTATCTCATAAGAATACTGTTGCCTACAGAAGAATAGATGAGATTAAACCAAAACAAACAAACAAACCCTAAGAGCTGCTCTTGCTGAATTGTTGATATTGTTCAAGTTTGGCAAGTGAGGTTTTAGGCTATGGACTGTAATTTCTGTCACATTCGCACCCACATGGGACATGCTCTGACTGACCATTACCGGAGAAACTTGCCTCAGCTCAGAAGGACACAGACGTATGTGGTTCATCTTCAGAGAAGTAGACTATGGCCTCAGAGAATGAGTGGGGGCATTGTGAGCATCAAAGAGGCACCTGTGTCAACCCTGGCATAAATAAGCAAAGCTACAGAAGTTATGGGAGGATTCTTATGCATGACTAACATAACACAAAAAGCCCTTCCAGCAGGTGTCGCTGTTAAATATTTCCTGACTGCTTCTCTTCTGTGTTTGGTCTCAGTCTTTAGTGATACTCTTTTAGTCTCAAGAACCTGGCTTCCCTTTGTTTATGCTCCAGCTATCTTTTGTGAAATCCACAAATCAATCCAACAGTGGACAGCCAGAGGACGGGCCACCTCAAGGCCCTCAAGATTGAGGGCTGGCTAACCCAAGTGGGAACTCTTACTGGTGAAGCAAAAAAAAAAAAAACCTTCCAAATTAAGCTTTTTCTTCTAGAGACCCACCATTTCTCCAAAGTTCTTCAGACCCAGCAAGGCGACCACCCTCTCTCCAGATGGTGCCCGGGATGGCAAGGTCCAGTCTCCAGCTACAGGGAGAGGAGGGAGTGAACAGGTCATAAGGGCTGATGCAAGGGTGGAGCTGTCCATTGTCTCACTGTATTTCCTCTCCTCCCTCTTCCTTAGTAGAAAAGATCTCATACTTTTGGATTCAAGAGATGGTGCTTTGTGGCCGTCGGAGGTCTACCCCATCCTTTCGGAATACAGTCTTCTTTTCACCAAAAATAAATGGCTTCTAATAATTTGGAAGCAGTGGGCAAACAGACTGAGCAGCCAGTAATGCCTTTATTCCCATGTCTCCTCCTCCTGCTCCTTCACAAGATTCAGACATCTAACTGAACTGAAAATTTCTTGTGGACTTCAGATGTTTAGAGATGTATAGAACCTTACATGTGAAGAGGCTCATCCTATTTGTTATACAGACAAGGAGCTGCTTGCCTCAAGGAGGAGTGGGGTGGGGTGGGTCCGGCCCTAGACAAAGAGTATAGGTTTATAGTAAGTGGCCAAGAGGTTAGTAGTAATCTCCAAATATCCAGTTAGAAATTCTAGAAATATAAACTTCAAAGTAGCTAGCTATTACATAAATTTTCAAAAGCATAAGCCACAAAGAAAAAAAGAGATGAATTTGATTATATCAAGTGGAAGGTTTCTGTCCAATAAAAGCTAATAAGGGCAAAGTTCAGAAGCACAACCTCATCAGCTCTAAAATTGGCCGTAGATCAATAGCTAGGGCTCCTAAAAATTGGGACAATGAAGCAAACCCAATTGGAAAGAATAAAAGATGTGAACATTTGACTAGGGAAGCAGAAACTCAAAAAAGTTACCAAATAAAAGATGCCCAAATACGTGGTGGGGTATGCCTGTAAACCCAACACTTGAGTGGCTGAAAACAAGAGGATCACTATGAGTCCTATTTGTGTAGTGAGACCCTGTAGGCTCTGTACTAAATACATTTAAAAAAAAAAAAAGATGCCCAAATATACTAGCTACTAGAAAAGCACAAGATAGAACAATGGAAAGCTGGGTAAAGCTATGAAGAATGGACCAGACACAGGGATTTATGTGTCCAGTGTGGGGAAAGGCGGAGAGAGTAGAGGCCAGTGGTTAGATTTCCAAAGGACAGCCTGGCAGTTTGTAGTCAGAGTGAATCAATGTGCAACTACTCTGTGACCTGCGATTTTGCTCTTGGGTATGGATCTCAGAAGAAATCCTCACAGTGGGACCAGCGGAAGGATACTGAAAGCAGCATAGTTTGTGAGGCAGAGAGTTGGAGTAGACAGGGAAAATGCAGAGTTCCCCACGGAGCACAATGCACAGCGCTCCATAGGCGCGCAGCAGCCACAGAGCCACGTGGGCAGGTTGCAGAAACAACCCGAGGACAAAGGAAGCAGAACAGCTGCCAGGACCACCTACACATTTAAAAACATAGGCGTGTAAAGTTTCTACAAGTGCACACACAAGCAAAGCCATACATGTGGAACACAAGGGAATGGCTTTCCATCCAGGCAGTGGAGGATGGCCACCCAAAGCCATCAGCTGTTGGGAGTCACTTGAAGGAAGGGGTCCTGATTCCTACCCTGGCTACCTGATGTTGGCTCAGGCATTTAGGAGCAGCATGGACTCAAACCGGTATCAGCAGTGTCCGATTCAAAATCATTTTCCTTATATCCCATCTTAATCTCCAGAATCTCAGCTCTGGAGATGGGGGCCCCTTTGGTTTCATGCTTTGGGGAGTGTCTTGCATTCAGCCAATGAGTAAATTTTCTGTCTTTTGAGACAGGGTCTCTGTGTAGTCTTGGCTGGCCTTGAACTCACTAGGTAGCCCAGGCTAGCTTTGAATCAGCGATCAACACTAATTTAGACAATGGGGCTCAGAAAAGATGTGAAGAAGAGCTGGGAGGGAGCTCTCATTGTACCAGCCTAAGGGCACCAAGTAAAGTGGCAGCCAAATCCAAAGCGTCCCTTCCCTACAGCCTGCTTTCCTTCAAGGCATATGGAACTGACCTTCAGGGGCCACTCACAAGTGGCCAGCTACTACACATGAGTTCCCTGGCTGCTCAGGAAAATCCCAGCCAGTCTGTTCTAAGATGTGGAACATGAGGCTCAGAGAAGCCAGCTGGGCCAAGCTCAGGAGTGGGGCCTCCCTGCTCTTCCTCCTGCTCCAGAGACGCTGTTCCTTCTACCAGAAAGCTATACCAACAAGTGGCTTTTGCCACACCCCCATCTCCTCAGTCTTCCACCTATGTAGCTGGACCCAAATTGGCTCAAGGGTGCCTTGGGCCCCCTTTCCATCAGAATTGCTCCAGCAGCTCTCCTGGGGATACTGAGTTTGGAGGCTCTTGTTCTAGGGAACTCTGGAGCTAAGCTAGCTTCTAAGAGCTTCCTCTTAAAAGCTCCATTCCCTCGAGTCCGCTGATGTGGCTCTTTTAAACCAGGTCTAATAAATTCCAGGAGCGTTAGCATAATGTAGGCAAAATGACAGTGAGAAATCTCAGTAGGACAGAAGTACTGCAGAGCTGTGTCTCATGTCCTGGCACCCCAAGAATGAGGATTTTAAACAGGTCTTGTTCTTCGCCAAACCCCAGAATTTCTGGGCCTGAATCAGGAAGAGAGGCATCAGACTTGCCGTTCCCTCTACTCCTCCTCTTTACCTCCTGCCAACACAGCCTATTTTTCCTCGGGCCACAATCCAATTACTTTGAGCAAAATTTGAAAGAAAGTAATTCCATCCCACAAAAAGTATTTAAAACAGTCACAGAGGAGATGGGCTGAGACTTGTAGCAGATGGCTTGAGCCTCCCCAAACTGTCTTGTCAAAGTAGTTGATAGTATGATTAACAACATGTGCTCAGTTTTGCTTAAAAAAGGATAAACTCTCATGGGGACAATTAGGAATTCTTTAAAAAAAAACCTAAAAAGTTTATGCAAGTGCGGAGAAAGGGATGCTGCAAAGAGAAAATGTTATAAAGTTACAAAGTTGTGGTTATGTGTGAAATCCAAACAAACTCCTATAAGGTTTATCCTACCCCTGCAGGAGGAAGTAGGGACAAACTAGTAACAATTCAATTCTATAAATATTTATGCTGTCACTGTTGCCTGCAAAGCCACAGGGGCAGGTCTAGCTGTGGCAATAGGAAAGCCAGGAGACTGCAGAGTTCTTTTTTTTTTTCTTGCAGAGTTCTTGAGAGCTTTTTTGGAGGTTCTAGCAGGGGGGGCACAGCTACTCCTATATCCACAACCCAGGAATGGTCCCCATGTCTATCAGGGGCGGTCGCCCTCATCAACCAAGCGTGCAGCTTGGGCAGGGGGACACGCATGGAACATCGAAGAAGGAGACACCTGCCTAGCGAGCCAGATCAGCTGAATCAACCCTGGCATCAGTGTGGTGACAGATGTAGTGGTCAGATGCAGCATTCTTGAGAGCCACTATGTTGCCTTCTGCGGAGTCCAGATGTGGCATGAAGCCACCTGACACACTCGGGAGATGCAGCAACCTGTCTGAATTGCTATTGCTGCTGCTCATCTCTAAAAAGAAAGTCAGAATGGAGGGTGCATCCTCTCCCTTCATTTCTCTGAAATAAAATTTCTTGTTGAGAACCCCAAAACAAAGGCATCCTCTTATTGCCTTTTTCTGTCCTCATTTTTCCAAGTTTCCAAGGTGGGGAGGGTTACAGGACTGTGCTCTCCTGACCTCTGAGCTCATCTTGTACAAAATGTCCTGTCAGACTTTGGCATGCCAGCCTCGGTCACACCTTCCTTCCTTTCCAGGCACATGGACACCACAACACTCCTGTGCTTCTGTTCTGGGTTCTAAATTTTTCTTATTCCCAGTTTTTCTATAATCTGGCTAAATCCATTTGCTCTATACAGGGTTAACCTGGAGTAGCAATTTGATTAAACAGCCACCAGCACACACACTTATCTGTCCATTACACTTATTTATTCCTGTGTGGTCCCTTTCTGCCTCATTCACTGAAGCCCAGCAAACATGACATCACATTTAGTAGAGTATTTTTGAGATTAGACTAAAGTTTTCATATGTTTTAAGGGCCTCTTAGTTTTTATTCATTTATTTTTACTTTTTATTTTTTTGTATTTTAGGGAAGGGTCTACAGGGTGTTCAGGGTGTCACTACTAGACCGGCTTCGTAGTGATCTGCCTATTGACAGCTTCCCAAGAGCTGGGATTACAGGTGTGCGCCACCACACCCAGTCTCCATTGCCTTCTCAGTGCCCCGAGGGTGGGGCTGGGGCGGGGCTGGCACAGCTAGCCTAAGGATTGAACCCCTGGCCCCTATGCCTGCTTGCAGGCACTTTAATCCACTGAGCTATTTGGCCAGCCCTTCTTAGCTTTTAAATTGGGATGTCTGCCACCAAACTTAATTTATTGAAAATTTTAAATGTATCTTAAAAGTATTTAAATTAATTAATTCATATTTGTTTTCTGAGGCAGTTCATGCTAGTTTTGGACTCAGGACCATCCTCTTGGCTCAGCCTCCTGAGTGCTGGGATTACAGGATCTGTTCATGCCACTATGCCCGGCTAATTACTGAGATCCTAGTGTTTTAGCATTTTGATACCCTGGAGTTTCTTTAGAACCTGTCTTGTGGGCTGGGGAGATAGCACAGCGGCATAAGCTCCTGCCTCACAAGCGCAAGGTCTCGAGTTCAATCAAAAAGATTTAGCTAGACTCTGTCCTGCAGTGTCTGGTAACAACAAATATTTACAGAGAACATACTATACCAGACCATACCCAGAACATACTATACCCAGTTTTGAGGTAGGTAAAATCACTAGCCTCATCAGTAACTTTTTCAAGGTCACACAGAAATAGTTGAGCCAGAAATCTACCAAGAATCGACTACTGTGTTTTCCTCTTTGGGGACTAGATTTTTTTTTCAATAAATTTTTTTTTTGGGGGGGACTATCCGCTCGGGTCCCCCTCCTGTCCCTCTCGGACAGGAGCTTTCTTTCTCTCAATAAATATATTCTGCTCATAATATATATATATATATATATATGTATATATATTATATATATTTTAAACTACTCCCCCATGTACTTCCCATAGGGATGAGCAGTAGTGATTTCATTGTATTTATTTATTTATTCATTTATTATTTAGTGGCACCAGGGATTGAACTCAAGACCTTGCACTTGCCAGGCAGGTGCTTATTCTACTGAGCTATCTCCCCGGCCCGGACTAGCTGATTCGGATCATTGGCTCAGGATGTTTGCCCCTCAGTTTCCCTGATAAAATTGAGACTGACATTCTTTGAAAGATCCAGCCGGAAGGAGGAGGGACGCGCAAGGGCCCGATTCGGTCCTTACCCCTGAATAATGGTCCACATTTCCAGCGTCCGAGCTGCAGCTCAAGGCAGAGCGGGACCCGCTCCTCCAAGCAGCCGTTCGTCTTATAAGACCCCAGGAGCTTCAGGCTAAGACAGTGGTCCAGGGACGTTCTACGCCAGTCGTGGCCACCGCCCCGCGGTCTGGGCCAGCAGCCACCTATGCCCGCCCCTCCCCGCCCCGACCACCCGCCCTTTCTCCAGCCTGCAGCTCTCTAGATCTGCGTGCGGCACCGACCCCCGGCTCCCGCCTCACCATGGCATCGTATTGCAGGGCGTTCATGAAGTGCGCGACCTCAGCGCCCCGGTACACGGTGAACCAGATGGTGCCTTGGTACTGGTCGCCGGCGTCGAGCAGCAGCACGTTGGGCTCGGCCTGGCGGACCTGCTGCACCTTGGTGAACAGCCGCGCCACGCCGCCCACGCAGAGGCTGGCGTTGCTGCACTTGGTGGAATCCTCGCTGGTCTGCTCCAGCCGGCTGTGTACGTCGTTGGTGTGCAGGATCGTGAGCTCCCAGGCGCCCGCCACGGCCCACAGCAGCGCACCCAGTGCCAGGAGCAGCGGCCGCGGGGCCGGGGGACCCATGGCTGCGGTGGGAAGCGCGGACAGGCAAGGCTAGCTGCCCGCAGGGGAAGCCCGGCCCGGGGCGGGCTAGGGGCGGGTCCAGTCTCCGGGGTTGGCCGGGGCGGGACGCACGCCCCCGAGGTCACCCGACCGATCCGGCCCCGGCGGGCGGTGAGCCGGCGCCGTCCTCCCCCAGGCGCGCGAGCAGCTACAGGCGGCGCTCGGGTTTCTCTCCGGGTAGAAAGTCGGTAGGAAGTCTAGTTTGCGTTGGCAGTGCAGTTGCCGGCTAGGTCAACACTGCAAAGAGCAGGAGAGGGAAAGGAGAGGGGCGGAAAGGAAAGAGGCGCCAGGGGGAAGAGAGCAGGGAGTGCCAGGCGAGGAGCCCAGCGCGCTTTGGAGCCGGGGCCGGTGTCTCGCGGGGGTGGTCACACAGGCTTAGGATCTGTACCTGGGCTGGAACTCGGGGCCTCGCACCTTCCAGGCAGGCGCTTCCAGCTCAGCCCAGCCACCCTGGTTCTTTGAAAGCTTGGTGATGTGACAGCGACAGTGCGTGGATAGCTCCCAGATCCTGGGGGCGTGGGATCTTCGGTAGTTAGCAAAGCGCCCTGCCTCCCTTCTCTGCTTTTCCGGTCATCTTTCCTTTGGGTTTGGGGGTTTTGAGAAATGGGGTCGGGATGCATCCAACCGCCCGCGTTTAAAGTACAGCAAAGCTTTTAGCAAGGAAGACAAGGAGACATCCTCACCATCTAATTAAAATTGCTGCATCATTTCCCAATGTTTGACAGAGTGATCCCTAAACGTGAATTACACATAATCAGTTCCCTAGAGCTCTGGAGAGGGAGAAGGAATTACTTTGGGTCCTCGCTTGCGTTTGGCACTTTTAGCAGAGTGACAGCGACCTGCACTTCTGCAGGGCACATCACACCAGTCTCGTTTTTTCTGTGAAGTTTCTTGGTTCAGCTGTGGTAAAACACCCACAATAAAATTTGCCATTTTAACCAGTGCTGTGGTTGGTGTCTAGGCCCCCAGTGCTTCATGCAGTCATGGAGGGGCGTGCTTCTAGAGTTTGTGGTTGATTCCTGGGCCAGTGCTGGGATTGTGGGTGTGAGTGCTACCTCCACCCTGGGGCAGGCAGCCTGCACACAGCCTAAGGGAGGGAAGGAGGCTTGCTTCTGCTCCTCCCTTTGCTCTTGCTGCTTTTGCTGTTTTTCCGCAACTGTAAACAGCTGCTCTCTGCCACTGTGCCACTGCGCCTTGGAGCCAGCTGAGTATGGATGGAAAGCCCCACAAACTGTGAGCTAAATAAACCTTTCCTTCCTTCATTCTGGCCATCAGGAATTTGTCTCAGTAATGAGAGAAAAATAACCAAGACAACCATTTTGCACCATCACTGCCACCACCCATCTCCAGAATTTTTTATCTTCCTGGACTGAGGCTGTCGTCACTGAACAGCTGTCCCCCATGTCCTCCTTCCAGCTCCTGGATACCTGCATTATGGCTATTTCTATAAATCTGACTGTCCTAAATGCCTCCTGTAAGTGGAGTTATACTTTAAAAAAAATGTATGTATTTGGTACAGGGTCTCACTATGGAGCTCTAACTTGTGATGTTTTCAGCCTCCTCAGCGCTGAGATTAAAGGTGTGTATCACCATGCCCAGACTCAGCCAGCTGGGTGTGCCCCAGGGGCGGGGCAACTTGCCAAAGCAGGTGCTTAGTCTGCTGAGCTATCTTGCCGGCCCCAAAATTATACACTTTTTTTTTGGGGGGGGGACAAGGTCTCACTAAATTGCTGAGGCGGAGCTTCCACTTGTGATTGTCTGCCTCAGCTTTCCCAAGTGTTGGGATTACAAACATGTGCCATCTGGACCAGCTTGCTGTCTTTTTGTGACTGGGTTGTTTCACTTAGGCTTTGGGTCTAATCTTTGATAGAGGAGCAGTGGCACTCGTGACTTAGCCTTACAGTTGTTTAAATCTAGGTCACCACAAATAGTTTCTGAAATTCCTGTATTAGGGATGCCACAGACTCCTGTTCTGTAACCACCTGTCAATACACAAATATAAAATGGCCTTTGATTATTTACTGGACCAAATTCAATCTTCCCAGCTTAGAGTTTTATTTTTTACTAATTTTTAAATTTGTTTGGGTATGTAAATACTGGAGATTGAGCTCAGGACCTGTGCACTGAGCTATACCCACAGCCCTTTCTTATTTTCAGGCAGGATATTATTAAGTCATTTAAACTGGCCAGGGTGGGCCAACCTCGTGATCTTCCTGTGTCAGCCTTCCACACTGGGGTGGTGGGTGTGCACCATCTTTCCTGGCTCCAATCTAGCCTTTTGAAGTTACTTTATTGAGCCAATTTTACTCTATTGTCCCTCAAAAAGGTATCACTCACATCAGTGATGAACAGATGTGCTAAAGCTTAAAGCTTTCTCTTTTTTTCCTCCTAAACATGCACAGGGCCAGTGGACAGCAAAGACTGCATCTTTATGGACTAGCCAGGATGGAATTTTGAACCCAGTAAAGATTGAGTCTTAATGGAAAGGACTGAGGGCTGGGGATATAGCTCAGTGGCACAGCACCTGCCTGGCAAGTGCAAGATCCTGAGTTCCATTCCTGGTACAAAAAAAAAAAAAAAAAAAAGAGGATCGATCTGGGACTAGTGGAACCCCTGTAATCCCAGCACTCAAGGGGCTGAACCAGGAGGATCACCATGAGTTTGAGGCCAATGTGACTTTAGAGAGGTCCTGACTCAACAAACAAAAATTAATATATATATATATATATATACACACAATATGTATCTGCACAAGTATTTTATAAAGAAGATTAAATTCTCCAGTGTTGCAGAAAAAAGTAGCCCTATGTAATTTCACTTCATTTAAAACCAAATCAAAGCAAAGCAAAGCAAAATAAAACGAAATAGAAAACAAACACTACTTGGCAGTTTGTGACCTTACCTCTCTTAAACCTTGAGACAGCCCTTGGAGAAAACGACTACTCTTGATTAAAAACAAACTCTTTTACTCCTCTTTGTGTAGCTTCCCATCTTCCAGTCCAGGAAGGACCCAGCATAAAGACCCATCTGTCTGTAGCCTGTCTCTCTGTGAAGACTCACACTGAGGCCAATCGTCAAGCATATTCACCTCTAAGACAAGCAGGGAGAAAATTCCCAATTTCTGGCTCAGACTTCTTCAAACATCCTCAAGCTTCCTGGAAGAAGGAGGCATGAGGCCTCTTAAAGGATACTGGGGCAGGTCTTTTCTAAGAAAAATCATGGAACACCTTGTAACCCATGAAGCCTGACCTGCAGGTAAAAATAAGTAGCAGCAGGTAGCAAACTATGAGCTGTACCAAAAGATGTGGGTCTTCTCCTTTAACCAGGAGGGAGCAGAGCTGGAGAGAACCAAGTGAGTCTTTGGCCTCCTGCCTTTGTGGGAAACATGACTATTTTCAAGCAAGTGACCTTGTCCTCTTAAAGGCCCTCCTCTTACCTGGAAGATTGAGACATACAGAGATGGTTGAATGTTTCTCCTATTTATAGGTGGGTAAATCTGCCATCCCCAGGCAGCCTGGCTCTGGCCTGCTTTGTAGAGGTTTTCTTCCCTAGCACAGGGTGCTTAAGAATACAGAACTTTTTAGTGACTGCATAACGTCAATAGCAGCTCCTTGAAAACCACCTCTGGAGACATCACCACTCAGCCCAGGTCACAGCACCTTGCAGTCCATGGGCTCCTTGCCAGACTCCTGCAGCAGCTCATCAGCTTTAGAAAAGTGTGCACAACCCAAGAAACCTCCATAACCATGATGGTGAACCTTCTAGAAATTTCGGTAATACAAACAGCCCTCTGCAGCATGCAGCCATAGGTTATCCATGACTGCTCTATATACTGGCAGTGAGGAGAGATGAAAAGGGTGCAGGACCCAGAACTGCTTCCTATGGATGGCTACAGGCCTGTTCTGAGCATAAGAGGCAGCCCTAGCTCTACACACCGTGGAGGTCCTCCTGTGCCTTGCTTCCCTCCCAGTGCCATGAGTTTGAGGCCCTCTCTACCTTGTGTGATCAGGATACCCTTTGTAGAGACCATGGCACCCAGGACTGTCCTGGGACAGAATCATCTTCTCAGGCAAATGGTAGAAGGTCACTATTTCCTTCCAGCCCCTCTTCTGCCATGACGTTTAGAGTGTGTGTTGCTGAGTTCCAACTTCAGAGGTGTAAAATGCATCAGTGACTAAATTACCAGGAAAGAAGAGAACTACATGTAGGGAAATGAACACATCTACCTTGATCTACTTTATACCAGAAGATCAATTTGAAAGCTACAGTAATAAAGCAAATATTAGTATATAATTGTGATATACATTAATTACATTCAGTGTGGAGGTTCGACTCATGTATATCATGTCTGGGCCATTTTTATCCCCCCTGCTCCCTGCCCTCCTCTGTCTCTTCTCCACATCCCCTTTCCTTCTCTGTAGAGTCTACTACCTCTCTGTGTTTTCTTTGTCTTTTTGAGACTAAGAAGTTCAGGCTGGCCTTGAACTCACTTTGTAGCCCAGGCTGGCCTTGAATTCCTGGGGATCCTCCTGCCTCAGCCACCAAGTGCTAAGGTTACAGATATGTGCTACCACACCCTGTAGGAGGTTCCTTTTGGGGTGAATCCTAGGTATTTCTTTCCTAGTTCTTGAGAAACTTCATAAACTTCTTGTGACATACATTGGTGCTTGTTTTTAAGTATACTATCACTCCCATTTTAGAGCTTTTTTTTTTTTTTTTTTTTT
>NDGN011491992.1:3021-13691 GCA_002564285.1 Tympanoctomys barrerae | reverse complement strand
TTGAACTCAGGCCCTTGCACTTGCCAGGGAAGCGCTTAGTCCACTGAGCCATCTCCCTGGCCCTGAGGCCAGAGTTTTGCTGAAGGCCCAGCCAACCTTTTGCTGAAGATCCCAGCCAGACACTGGTCCTCCTGGGAGGGCATGGGGAGCCACAACCACAGAGGACAGGGGAAGCCCAGCGTGGGTCAAACAGGCCCAAAGCTAGAACCCTAGTGCCCTCTTCTGAATGGGGGCTTGAGAGTATATCTAAATCCTGGCCAGCCCCAGACTCTCGGCTAAATTGGAGATGATTCTGTTATACACTTTTGGAAGTTGTTGCAAGAACAGTACAACTATCACAGAGGTCAAGGGCTCCCGACAGTCACCAAAGGGTGACCACCAACAGCAGGAAGCGTTGCAGAGCCCACCTGCTAGCCTGGAATTCCTTCTGTACTTCCATTCTTTTTTTAAGCAAAAAAAGTTACCCTTTTTCGACTTCAAAGTGTGCATGAATTTGTCAGTGACCAGAACAGGTGTTCTAACGCCTCAATTAACCCAGACACGAAGCCCGCTGTGCTAAAGGGCGCAGGCGCTGGTGACGAGGCCCGCTCTGGCCCCCGGCAGCAGACTCGTGTTCCCACTGGGGCGCCCCAGATGCCAGGACACGTGGCCAGGCAGCGAATCCAGCACTCAAGTGAGGCGCTGTGGGACGCAGTGGGAACACAGGGGTGAGAAGCACGGTCCGCAGCCCTCACTGAGAGTGCCCTCACCGGGCCAGAGAGGCCTCACCTCTTCCTCCGCAGGGTCTGTGCGTGCAGGGAGGTGTCCTCGGCCTACTTTTCTGAAAAACGCTTCTGAATTCATTCTGCGTCGAGTCAGAGCCCCCAGAGGCCACACCATTAAAGCTCACCAGCTCTGCCGGTGGCTGGATTACTTCTCACCTTGGTGTCCGATCCACCACCTTTATAAAGACATTCATGGATGGCTGACCACGTTGATTAGGCCACTGTGTCCTTCAGAATAACTCCTACTCGAGAAAATGATTTTCTAAAGTTGTGTAGGAAGAATTCTGCCGCTGCTAAGGAGCCGGTAGACGTTTCTCATTCTGATCAACAGGATCAAGGTATAACTAACCTGGCTTTCACTCAGTCCCGGCTGCCATCAAGCACAGGCCAAACCTGGAGCCCAGGGAGACCAACTGCCTTGGCCAGTGTCTTTCTTTCAATAGCCAAGATTTTCTACTTAGGTTTGTGAACTTTACTGTACAAGGTGGTACGCAACAAGGTGCCTCCCAGGGTCTGCCTGACAAGCGCAGATCCTGAGCTGGGGATTGAACTCAGGCCCTTCTGTTTGCCAAGCAAGAGCTTATTCTACGGAGCCATCTCCCTGGCCCCATTCCCAATACCAAAAGAAAAGGAAAGGAAGGGAATGGAAGGGAGGGGAGAGGAGGGGAAGAGAGGAAAGAAGAAGGACACAGGAGGGAAGGGGATGAGACAGGAGGGGAGGGGAGGGGAGGAGAGGGGAGGGGACGGGAGGGGAGGGGAGGGGAAGGGATTGGAGGGGACGGGAGGGGAGGGGATGGGTGCTTATGTCTCTAGTTGGCAGCAGTAGGCCAAGAACCAAGAAGCAAAATCTTCTTCCCTGCTCCCTCCACCGTTTCACAGCCCACTTGCCCCAGAAGTGTTCCCAATCATCCTGTCCCCAGAGATCTCTCCCGCCTCTAAGGCCAGCAGTCCCACAGCCTCTCACCCGACACTCTCAGAAGCATCCCCTCCTCCATCCGAAGGCTTCCTCCTCCTAACCAAACCTCAGCTGAGACTCAGGGCTGCCGGGCCTCCTGCCCCTCCAGGATGATCTCCCCAGTCACACACTAGGGACTCTAAGGGGTGCAGCTGCCTCAGGGAGCGGACCTATAGCTCACCTAGGACTTCCCCAGGACATCCCACCACGCCTCCCCCGAGCTCTCAATCTGACTGCCGAGCCTTTCTTGTAACTTTCAACAGCACAGAATGCCGCGGGGAGGGCATCCCTGTGGATGCTTTTAGACGCTTACTCACCAGCACCGACTAGCTATTTCTGTCTTATTCCCGAGATGAGACCCGAGGTGCTTCTATACTCACATACCAAGAGGGTAACTGACATTTCAGATTCGCATGAAGCAGTGCACCCCTAAAGACAGGGCGCTAGCCTTAAAGGACTAGCTGCTCTCTGGCACCAGGGGCTCAGGTGCTAAGGGCCAGGTCTCCCCCGGTCAGGGGGAGGCAGCAGCTCCCTTGTGCCCTGCGTCCCCAGCCCTGCGCTGCCATGGAGCAATCAGGGCCGTCTGGCTGGCTGTGCTTCTGACACGAGCCTCTCGACCTCCACACCCGCGGGGTGACGCGCTCCACATGTACGTGACCTGCAGTCAGCCGCCTTTCAAAGTGGGGCGGCTCATGACACGCTCACACGGTGACCCCCCGTGCCACTCACTTGTCACTTGCTGACACTGCCCGGCTCTCCTGCATGTATCCGACAGCAGGACACATGGATAGAGCAAGGACTAGGGCACTGCGCCCCAGTGTCGAGAGGAACGAGTTTGAAAAGTCAAATTTGAAGTTAGCTTTAAATAACAGGATTTGGTATGTAATTTCAAATAACACGTGGGAGGCATGACAGGTTTAGCTCTCAAAAGGCAGGAGCCTCGAAAAAGGACAAAGCCTTGCAGGTGGGAGTTCACTGCGCTAGTATTTATCACGGCCCAGAGGCTTCTGCCAGCAAGGACTGCTGAACTGATAAAAAGAATGTGTTGTACCCAATGCACTGAAATACTGCCGGTCACAGGCGGGACCTGAGCTCTTTGGGCTCATGCTGTAGGAGTCAAACCTAAACCATAATGCACTGAGTGAAAGAGGCCAGGCATGAAAGGCCACACAGTGCATGATTCCATTCCTGTGAAATATCCAGAATGTGGCAGATCCACGGAGACAAAAAGTGGACTGGTGGCTGACAAGAAAATGGGAGCCACTGCTAATGGCCGTGAGAGTTCTTTTAGGGGTGATGAGTTCTAGGAATTCACGGAGATGCCAGCTGTCCAGTTCTGTGACTCTATTAAAACCTGCTAGACTGTGTATTTTGAATAGGTGAATCGCACAGCAAGTCAGTTGCATTTCAATGACGGTATCATTAAAAGGTCACAAGAAAGGGGGGCTTACGCTGAGTGACGCTGGCTGGTCATGTCATGGGGGAGTGTGTTCCCCAACAGTTCATGGACCGGCAATTTAATCCCCATCCATTAGTAAATGGTGTTTAGAGGTGGGACTCTGGGAAGTAATCAGGATTATCGAGGTCTTGAGGGCGGGGCCCACGCGATGGCATTAGTGGCTTTCTAAGGAGAGACCAGAGCTAGCACACCTGCTGTCTTGCCATGTGAGATCCTCTGCCATGTTAAGGTACACAAGAAGGTCCCTCCAGATGCCAATGCCATGCTGACTCCCAGCTTCTAGCAGTGTGAACCAAATAAGCTTCTATTCTTTATAAGCAAATCAGTCTCAGGTATTTCATTATAGCAACAGAAACGCACTACTGCACTACCCTAGACCTTGTACCTGTAAAGATAAGCTTCCTAGAATCCCATAATACTCAGCACAGGTCTGACTCCAAGTTCTGCAAACCCCTGTCCGTCACTGTAGAACTGAGCTCACTGTCAAAGCAAGCAATGTCCACTTCCCTCCACACATCTCCAGGTCCTACTGGCCACCGCTACTGTCCTCTTCCCCTGGAAGAGGACAGTAGCTCTTCCCCATCTCCTCACCCGACCTTGTGACCTCTAGAACTCTCCTCATGGTCACTCCATCATAGTGCACCCTTGCTCAAAAAATCACACCTGATGTCCCTCGAAATCGCCGCACCTTGAGCCCTCAAGTCCCACAATCTATAGATGAAGACACAGAAAAGCCTGGCGGTGCTGAGAGACTCACCCCAGACACAGCTTCCAGTCAATAAACAATTTATTGAGCATCTACTATAATCCAAAAAGTGTCCTAGGCCCAAGGGATACAGTGCTAGAACAAAATGAAGTCCCTGTGCTCATGGAACTTACAGAGTTTACACTCCAGAGGAAAGGCAAAAGACAAGCAAACACATACACATCATCGTTAAGTGGCGGGGTGGAGGGGACTACCATTTTCAATCAGGTGACATTTCTGTAGAGACCTGAAATAGGTGAGGGCATGAGCCAGTTGAACATGTCAAAGAAGACTTCCAATCAGAGTCATCCTGACAAGTGCAAACACCCAGAGGTAGGGCAAGCTAGGAGTGTCGCACTTGTTTAAATTCCTTATCAGACGCTCTGCCCACTACATCCACTGCTGATTTCTTAATGACCCTGGCATTCAAGGTCTTGTCCGATAAGTGACAATAATGATAATAGCAGCAATGATGTTTACTGAGCACTTAGTATATGCCAGAAGTCCTAAGCACTTCCCACACTTTAACTCATTTAATAGTCACTCTCGTCCTGTAAAGTATGAACTATAAAAACTAAGGCACAAAGTAGTCAGGTCTTTTGTCCAAAGACTGTCTGACTCCTAAGTATGTAGCCAGGCACCCAGCTAGGCAATTTAGCTCCAGCCCTGTCCCCCGGGCAGCTTGCCTGACCAGCCAGCCACCTTCCTCAATATGCACTCTGGTCAACTCACTCCTCTACCTTCTCTGTACAGTGCGCCCTCTCCCCAGTCCTAGCCCAGCTGGGTGATTCTGTCTTTTAATCATCACTCGTCTGACACTTCACGGTGCAGCATTCCTTCCACTGGTGACACTTCCACCTCTGATGTCCCACCCACAGACTCAGCCTTCTGCACATCCCACCTCGTCCTTGAGGGCGGTGGTTTTGCCTCCATCGGGCCTACCTCACATCTGGGCCTGCCTCCGTTACATTGTCCTATAAGGCAGTCCTCCCGTGCCACTCTGGGCCGTCTAATTTCTCTCATTCCCACTGAAATGAAGCAATCCCAGCTCAGGGATCAGAACGCAGAGCCAGCCCTCTGTATCTATGAGTTTCACATCAGTGATTCAACCAAACATTGATCAAAACCATTTAAAATTTCTTTCCTCTGTACTAAATACCTGCAGCAGTTTCTTGTTATCAGTTCCTATGTTTACAATCACTGTTGATGCTGCATTAGGTATTATTGTTAATATAGAGCGTGTTAAAGTGCACAGGAGGCTACGTACAGGCTATATGCAAACACTCCATCCTAAGAGCAGTCTTGGATTTGGGTAGCACTAGGGCTCGGGGGCTGTCCTGAAACCCCTCCCCTGTGGACACCAAGGGCCGGCGGTCAACAAAGCTCACCACAATGAAATGGCTTGTTTAATTGAACTGCACAGACCCTCCCAACTCCCACTTTTATTTGTTTTTAAGTTTTATTGAGGGATTCGAAACACACAATGAATTAAGGAGCACACTTTGATACGCTTTGATATGCATCTACACCTGGGCCTCCAGAAACCAGCTTATGAGCACGGCTGCCAGGCCCCGAAGTTTCTTCTAGGCCTTGTCCTCTCTCGCGCCTGCCCCTTCTGCCCAACCTGCACCCTGCAGCAACCACTGGTTAACCTACTGTCACTACAGGTTCATCTTTACAGAAACACAATCACAATACTCTGCCTCTTTTCTGTCTGGATTTTTGCATTCAGCGTAGTTAGGCTGGAAGCCATCCACCCATCTCTCAGAGTGCTAGATGATGCCCCACAGTACGGGCACGCCGTCACCTCTGCTCCCTCCAAACGGACATTTGAGCTGTTTTCGGTTTAGTGGGCTCCTCCATGAGAAACTGCCATGAAAATTCATGAGTAAGACTGCGCCTAGGCAAAGTAGGAATGAAAATTGCCCAACTCTGCATATGAGGTAATTCTGAACAAGCGTCTGGGGGCTCTGGTACAAGTTAGACTTGGGCACACAGCTAGGGATGGCAGGGCTGCGCCATGTGGTACATTCTTATCTAACTTTTTAGGAAACTGACAAAATGATTTCCAAAAGGGTTGCACAATTATTCCCTCTCTAGGTGTGAGGCTCTGCACTTGCCCATCCTTTCCAGCCATCCCAGAATTTCCTGTCCCACTAGACTGCTAGGATTAAGGGTGGGAGCCCGTAATCCTCTCCTTCCTGTCTGCTCCATATGCTTCCTTACATTCGGAGAACCTAGGAAATAGGGTGATGGAAGGCTGACAAGCGAACGTTTCTCAATGTCTCGGCTTGACTCATCCCCCTTAGTGTCCCCAAGAACAGCAGTCAGCATCACGTCTCAAGAATGCCGTCGCCACCCCTCCCCAGGGTCATCCCCACAGTCCTGCTGGCTCGCTGTGTGTCTAGTCAACGCCCAGAAGCCAGTGGTTCCAAGCTAATTAGCTGCACCTCCTCATTACTGTCAGCAATGGGGGTTCAAAGTCACCTCTGATCTTCCCAACGCGGAAGGCGGGCTCTGTCCACCGCCACCTCTGCAGAGTCTCCCAGCACCACCCAGGCCAGTAGCCTTCAGGAATGCTGTCCTGATGGTCCAGGCTCCAGAGCTCTGGACTCCAGAGAGAAGCACTCTCTGGACCAAGGCCCTCGGCGCTCCGCACCCTGGTGTCGAGCTGTGAGTCCCTGTTAGCATGTGGCTACCATGCACCAGGCTAGGGAAGGAAAGCAGAAGCCAGCACAGAATGCTGTCCTCATCTGACGTCAGGGACAGCTGAAATACTGCTACGTGACCTCATGACTGACATAAGAAATCTGAGCTGTATCTAGTGATGGTCTGCCAGCACCAGGAAGGAAAAGATGAGCAATAGGGCGTGGAGAAGCATCCTCAGAACAGCGGTAGCCAGGATTCGGCACTGCGCAATGAAGCAGCATCTCTCGGGCAGCTTCAGCTCGCCGTGACATTCTGTACCACCTCTGACATATTTTTTTCACTTCTTTTGTGCTTAGGCTAGGTGTCCTAAATCACCAGAGAGATACTTCCCTCTTTTTCTTGGGCTGTAGTAATGTATCTGCATTTATTGAGCACCAGCATATGCCAAGCAGCAAGATAATCCACAGGGGCTTGACTGTGCATGGGTCCTCCTGTCCCGAGGAGGAGAAGGACGAAGCCACAGCCACGGAGGCATCATGTGACTGGTGCCCTGCTAGAGCCCCTCAGAGGGCCGGAGAGGGGGGCAGAGTGGGACTGTTATATCCCCGTCTCTACAGGCCCGGAAGACAGAAGAGGAGGCTGCCCTTCCAGCACAAGGAGGCAACCGTCCAGCACATACCCCTCACCTACACCTCCCTTGCCAGGGCCTGGCCAATTGTCACAGAGCAATCTCCCCAACACTGAACTCCTGGTAGAAAACCCCCCAAGGCCCCGCACAATCTGATTCCTATCCAGAAAAGTCCTACCCTCCTGGCAGCCTCATGCCTCCATCCTCATCCAGCTAGATGGTTGGCAGCCTCACCCAGCAAAGCACTGGGGGCCATATGGCGGCACAGCTGACACTGTGTGACACAGGACAGCTTGGCTTTGCAATCCACGTCAGCCCCAGCCACGGGTACACCATGGCATTTCAACTGCAGTGAAGGACCTTTGATTTGGATGGGAGGCTAAATCAGAAGTCAGTAATGTGTTCAAAGCCCCCTACATGAGGGATGAGCTGGAGGGCAGGGCTGCCAGGGGGTGTGGAGGGGGAGCAGCAGCACAACACATTCGTTTATCATCATCCTGGCAGGAAACCAGGCCACCCAAGTGGACTAGGTGTGCGGTGTGCAAGCCTGGAGCTCGAAGGGGTATTTTCTATCCATGAAGCCTCAAAGAAGGCTGACTTTGTAGCAGAGGGGAAAAGGCAAACAGGTGAAGAAAAAGACAAGCACATCCCCCAAACACCCTACAACAGCTACAGTCAATAGTCCTAAAAGCGGAGACCTCCTTTTCTACCCTGAGCAACTTAGCCACACCAGATAACTCCCCCATCAAGAAATGGTACCTGCCCTCCCCACCTGTCCAGATCAAAGAAAACAAAATAAAAAGCCATCTCTGCTTCTCTGCATCAGAATTATCTAATTCAAAACCTGCTACTTTCAGCTCATTTCAATAGCCCCATTGAACTAGCAGGGTTTAGCGCGCAGGCCCAGAGCCAACACCACAGCCCAGCCCCAGAAAGAAAAGTGGGAAGACACACAGATCACACAAGGCCTTGCGAACACGGTCTTGTTGGTCTCTTAAGTCAACTGCAACAATGTTTTGGAACACCTGGGATAATCTGAATCCGGACCGAGTGTTAGATGATACTTAATGAACAACTGGAATTGTTAGCTGTAGTCTTGGTTTTGTGGTTATGCAAGAAAATGTCAGTTTTTTTAAGAAATGTAGTCAGAAATATTTGGGAGGGGAGTGTTAGGATGTCTGGACTGGCTCTCCAATACTTTTGCAGGAAATAAGAAGAAGCAAAAATGTTAAAAATCTAGAAGATGGGAAGATGGAAGCTCACTGGTGTACTCTTCCTATTTTTATAGTTGTGAGTGAGCATTTGAGTAAGACCATTCTGGTTTTTCATTTTATTTATTTATTTATTTATTTATTTATTTATTTATTTTAAGCTCCAGGCAGGGAAGTAAGAACACTAGGAGCACACCGCTAGGGAAAGGAAGGCAGCAAGCTGCCAGCGTGACACACAGGGCCAGAATTCACACAGGCTGAAGGCCCTCTTGGGGTCTCGGGCCCCCCTGAAGGATGGCCTCCCACAGGAATGAGTGGGCATAATTAGGACCCCAGGTGAAGAAGAGGTGCAGCTCTTCTCTCTGAATATTAGGGTACCAGGATATACATTTTACATAAAATCATGCCAGGAAGCTCGCAACTTAGCTTCACTTCATCACTGAAAGGGATGTAAAGTTCTCTGTAAATTCTGCCGTAGGGCTGTGCGGCCCCTGGACCAACGCTTCAGCACCACCTCGGAACCTGTCAGAGATATGAGCCTCAGCAGGGCATGGAGCCACGCACCTGCAATCCAGCACTCTGGTGGCTGAGGCAGGAGGCTCACAAGGTTAGGGCCAGCCTGGCAACTTGCTGACTTAGCCAAACCCCGGTCTCAAAAAGTAAATAAAAAGGACTGGGGATATACGTTGATGTAAAGTCCCTGGTTCAATCACAGCAGAACAGCAGCAACAACAACCAACGTCGGGCTGTCCCCTGGGCTTCTGAAGATTAAAGTTCGGGGTTCATGGGTCCAGGTAGACCATTTTAACTAGCCTTTCAGGGACTGGGAGACTCGATGTCCTGTGGTGCTAGGTGACCCAGACATTACTCTGGTACATGTCACACACACACAGCAGTGGTACACGTGTGCCCACATGGTGCTCAGATAAGCTCAGCCCTTTCTCTGCTTTTGCCTTGACCCGGGAAGCTGGCAGGCAAAGAAACAAACTGACGGCCCCAGTGGCATGTGTGTGCCCGGAAAAGCCCCCATCAACCCTACAGACCCTCCTCTTCAACCTACCCTCCGGGAAGCCCCATAAACACCAGCGGCCCCATCTGCAGCTCAAAGGATGCAAACTGTCTTAACAGCAATGGGATCTTAATAGCTTACATAAGCCACTAAGCCCGCGCCTCAGCAAACCCCACCAAGGGCATGCGCGCTCTCAGCAGGCAGGCAGCATCGGCAGGCTCAGGGCGGTGGGGGAGGGCCCTGGGTCAGGGTGACTTGACCGCCTGCCTGCGCGGAGCAGAAGATAATACGCCTGCAGGTGCGGGAGAGAGGAGGAGGAAAGGACGTGCGGAAAGGCAAGTGCTCACTTCTGTTTTTAATTCCTAAAATCACAGAACGTTCTGGCTGAATAATGGAGAGCGCTAAGACGAGCTCCAGATTTATAAACGGGAAAACAGGCTCAGAGAGATAAAGTCATGGTCCTAAGATCACACAACCAGCGAGAGCACGGGAGAGAGAAAACCCAGCTTCCTTGGGGCCCGGGCTTAGACCGCGTCATCCAACCTGGGAAGGCGCGTGTAGGTGACCCTGCGGGTGGGAATGAACACGGATGAAAGGCAGCTTAACCCAGAGCTAAAGACAGACCCTGGGGCCAGACTGCTTGGGTCTAGAATTCAGTTCCTCAACTTACAAGCCTTGAGGCCTCGGATAAATTAACTTGTCTGTACTTCAGTTTTCTGTTCTGTAAAATGGGGATAATAGTGTCTGCCTCCACACGGGAATAAAGCTAAATCTTTTTTTTTTTTCTTCTTTTTTTACAGTCCTGTGAGTAAAGTTAAATCTGAGCGCTGTAGATGAACATTAAGCATGTGACAGCAATGCAATAAACGTCTGCTGTTACCTAGGACAGTAATTTGTCTCCGTGTGAACAGCGTCTGGCCTGGGGAGACGGGGCTAGAGTGCTGTTACAAGTGAGTTGACAGGAGATTTTAATGTTCTGTTCTGTATTTTCAAAATACAGAATTGGGTAATTCTTTCAAGTCAGTTACATTCACCAGGGATGAATTAATCCAATTCTGTCTAACCAACCTTATACTGACTGCTGTGGAAGATCAACAGGCCATCCTTTGGAGACCTGACTCCTCAAATTTGATTAGAGAAGCCAGAGTTATACACAGGAACTGTCCAGAAACCAAATTAGTAGCTGAGGCCAAGTGAGGATCTCTTTCTCTCCTTCTCTCTCTCTCTCTCTCTCTCTCTCTCTCTCTCTC
>NDGN011491985.1:255-20229 GCA_002564285.1 Tympanoctomys barrerae | reverse complement strand
GATAGATAGATAGATAGATAGATAGATAGATAGATAGATAGATAATTTGTTTTTTAAATGACAGGACAAACTTAAATCTGTTCTTTTCTACTTCATCTCTAAAATGCAACAATCTGCTTATACACACAAACACACCCCCCCCACACACACACACACAATTGGGAGGGTTTCGTAGCAGCAAATATTTTTTCTAAGAAATCAACAGTTACAAGAATTACATGATGGCAAATCTTGAGATTTTACTTTACAAAACTATTTTATAGTCATAGCTCAGTATCCTCAAAGATCGACCTAGGACCTTCTTAAGTATGGCAATCAGCAGTTGCTTATTTCTCTTATACGAAGTTTTGTAGAACTGGCATATAACCTCAGTAATCCTCCTCGTTTATTTTCAATCGCATTTGGATAGCTTGTAACACATCATAATAAATGTAAAAGTAATGCAAGGGCCAGCCAGATAGCTCAGTGGATTAAGGTGCCTGCTTAGGCAAGAGGAGAGATAGGGTTTGATCCAACCCCACCCTCAGAGCATGTTGAGATGGCAATTGAAACTAGGCATGGTGGTGCATGCCTGTAATCCCAGCTCTTGGGAGGCTGAAAATAGGTAAATCACTAGGAGTCTGATTTGAAGACCCTGTACTAAAAATGTAAAAACATAAAAGTAATACAAATGTATTTTGTATTATATTATTTAAATGACAATTATAAGAAAAACAGTCTGGAGATATTCAATAGAGCTAAGTATTTTTTTTAGAAAGATCATTTCCTATCCACAGTCATTTGAAGCTATAAATGTGACCCACGGATATGAAAGGCTGAGGGAACTGGCCATCATAATTGGACGAGGGATATTCTAGTTCTAGTTCCCTCAAGTTGGAAAAACAATATGTGACTCAAAACTGGATGACCAATTTGAGAGTAAAATTTTTTTTAAAGTGGTACGTTTTGTTCTTTGAATCCACTATTGTCTTTGTTTTTTGTCACAAATTCCAGTGTAACTAACAATTCTACCTCCACAACTATCCTTGTGTCTTAGAATGTCAAAGGCATGGGTTTCTCAAAAGTATAATGCACAATCTTTTGTTGAAAGCGGTAAAAAGGGCCTGCCAAATAGCTCAAAGGATTAAAGCACCTGTTTAGGCAGTCGCAAGGGCCAGGAATTGGATACCTGGGCCTACAGTGCTGGCTCCTGCTCCACCCCCAGGGCGTGCTGAGTTAGCGATTGAGACTGGGTGTGTTGGTGCGCCTGTAATCCTAGCACTTGGGAGGCTGTAAACAGGAGGATCATTACGAGTCCAATCTACTCAGCGAGACCCTGTAGACTCTGACGACCTTGTTCTAATTATAAAGAAAACAAAAGAAAAGAAAGTGGTAGAGAACTTGAGGAATTGTTTAGAGTTGGACTGAGCAGTTTGGGTTGCTGTTAAATTTGCCTCTTCTTTTTAATAAAACTATCGACCACATTCTTCTTTGATCCTCCATTTTTTATAAGTGCAGGGTGGGTAAATGATAACTGGTAGATCACCTGGAAGGATCAAGTTTGCATAATAGATTCAGAGCACCTGGCACATGGCTGAAGTTCTGTGAAGGAAGATTTGTCCTGAAATGAGGAAAGAAAGACATTGATTACAAAACCATAATTTAGTCATAGGGATAACTGGGTAAAATGAATTTCAAGGAACATACATTATACTGTATTACTACATAGTGGAAGATCAAGAAATGTATTTTTTGAAATACATTTTCTTCAAAAATTGATATTACCACCAAAATATCGATGTGCAGTTCTTATTTCCAGCTTCGGCCTTTCAGCCATCATCCCACCATGAAATCATCCTTCTTGTGCTTCACTGTCCTTGTCTCCCATCTATCCGTCCTTCTGTCTACCTATTTATCACCTTCTAATCAATTTATCTGCATCAACTAATATTTTTTATATTTATATATGCATAATTTTATTTAAATTTAAACATTAACTTGAATTGTTTCAATTAAAATATATGATGAGACTGATTGTTTTAACATTGATGCTTGATTTTCTATATGCAAATACCACCGTTCCCCTTATGTTGTTGTATTTCAGACCTTTTTGAAAAGATAGTAATGGAAATTTATGACAATAAATGTCTCTTAGTAATGATGATGACATTCATCCTTGAATTTATGAACTAATGAGAGGAAACAGCTATATTCAGAAATGCACATCCAAAAAACCTTTGCAGTGCCAGCCTCACCCCCGGGGCATGCTGGGGCGGCTATTAGTGCTGTGCTTTGTGGTGCATGCCTGTAATCCCAGCTCTTGGGGACCTGTAAATGGGCAGATCACTACAATTCCGATCTAGGAGTGAGACCCTGAGCACCCTTTAGACCCTTCCCTAAAATACAAAAAAAACAAAAAAATTCTATCCATAGTGTACTAGAGATAACTAAATCATAATTCAATATAGAAGAAATTTTTAATAATTTCAGTCAAATTAATATAATATTAAATTATATTTTGTATATTTTTCAAAGTAAGCTGATAACATAATCAATAAGACTGTCAAGCATAAAAAAACATTAAAGCGTAAAATTCTGTGGAGGAGTCAGAAGGGCAATACAAGTTCATGAGCCAAAAAATTTTAAAAATTCTATTAATAAGGACATTCTAAGTATTATCTTTTAATAATGGGGATAATTTTCAAATCGTAGTATTTACATCAAATTATATGTAATAGAATTGGTTAAATTTTATTTTATAAGTAAATAGAAACATTTATAATAGATTTATTTTGTAATTCCTACTACAAATATAGGTTTATGATAAAAGTTTTAGATGTCAAAATAGAAAAAAGTATTAGAGAGTAAAATTTCAGAATCTTCCATTATTCATGCACAAAATTTGTTAATTCCAATCAGGTGACTAATGTTATATGGTACTTCCTTAATCCCAGAAAAGCACACCATAGATCAGACAGCTCAGAAAAACCCCACCTGTGATTGAGACTTATGCATTGACATCTAGACACAAACTGTAACAGCTTTTTACTTATTTTTCTGCTACTCTTGAGCTTGTGGAATACATCTAAGTCCAAACTGACATACTATCCCTTTATGAAAGGTCTTTACTTTGAAACACATAATCATCTTTCTTAAAGAAAACTCCATATTTAGACAGAAAGAACACCATGAAAGCATAGTGACAAAACCCTGTGGTGTAGTCATTAATTGTGGTAGAATGATTTCATATTTGAATTACTGTAGTATATTTTAATATAATAGTTATATATAGAATGAGAGGGAAAGTAAAACTTTCAAGGAAGCCTAATGTAAAAAGATTGGGAGAGAATTGTAATTAAAAGCACACAATAGTAGGCTAAATTTTGTCTAAATTTGGCCAGGGATTAGGGATGGTAGCAATAGTAAGACAAGAAGTGAAAGGAATCTGAGCACCAACCACAAGACAAGTAAGAGACAGATGATGGTGTTGGATGAAGAAAGTGCACCAAGACTTTGGCTTTCTCAGAATCCAGAGCAATTCTCTTGGGTTCATGCTGGTTTCTAAGTATGATTTCCGTCAATCTTGCTGAAATCAAGGTCAGGATACCATTTTGTTATGGTTGCTGCATTGTATCCCCTTGAAGAGTCCAGAAGCTTAACTGGGTAACTCAGCAGGTCCACATTTTGGGGTGAAAAGGATGTGCCTTTACTGCTCTACAATATTGTTCAGTGTGTCAAATTGAAAAGTTTAAAAGTTTAACTAAGTGAGTCAGCAGGGGCCAGAATCCTTCCTTTGTGTAAGTCCTCAGCTTGTGGAAGACGAGAGTGTGGATGAAGATTGTGTGGTGGTGTGGACCTGGACGGACAGCACATGTGCAATGTAAGGGAGAAGAGGATTGTTTTCTCCCTTTTGTTCTTGCTAATTTTGACGTTTATTGCTGCCTTGAACTGTTGCCTCTGTGCTGTGCCACCCCACCATGGGCTGAACACTCCTCAAACTGCGAGCTAAATAAACCTTTCCTTCCTTAATTTTGGGCATTGGTTATTTGTCCCAGCAAGAAGAGAATGGTAGCCAAGACACATTTCCACTGGCGCTTCCCAGCAGCCTGACATGAACTCAAGGATGCAGCAGTGCTGGTCTGCTGTTCTTCAGAACAGACTGGAGAGGGTGAGGATTGACATTTCTTCTTCTAGATAATATTCCAAAATATATGACTGATGCCTAAGACATTAGAGGACTAGATTAACACAACATTTGCTTGGAAATGAAAATATTCTAGAAGAAGCAAAATAAAAGCAAGATGAAGAGCCATAGGAGGAAAGGAAGCAAAGTCATGCATCTTAATTTTTTTATTTTCTTGCTTCCTATCAACTGGTTGTGTGATTACACACCAAGACTTGCCCTTCTCTTGCATCACTCACAAGTGATGGTACCATCATACACTAAATTAAACATGCACCAAAGATCTAAGATTGAAAAAGAAGCAATCTTATGATGATAAAGTAAGTAAAATTCATGAATAAACAGGCATAGCTAAGGAATTTACTACTACTGGATCGGACTTGTAGTGATCTGAGTGTTTAAAGCCTCCCAAGAGCTGGGATTACAGGCATATGCCACTATGCCCAGTCTCAATCACTGTCTCAGCATGCCCTGGAGGGCAGGGCCCGCATGGCAGGCCCTGGGATTGGATCTCCAGCCTCTGTGCCTGATTGCAGGTACCTTAATCTGCTGAGCTATTTGGCTGGCCCTTATAGTGATTATCTTAATGACTTCTTCATTACTGGGACAAAATATCAAACATCCATAATTCAAGGAAAACAGATTTATTTTAGCTCAGTTTGTAGAAAATTTGTATCATAGATGCCTGGCTCCAAGGCAGGATACAGTGGCAGAGAGGGTGGCGGAGGAGGAACAGCCCATGGCACTGCAGACAGGAGGCAGCTTCCTCAAGCTCAAGTGGTGAGCTTCCCTGTTCCTTGTATCGAATTCAGACTACAAACACTGATGAGTACCACCCACATCCTGGATGGTTCTTCCTATCACCCACACCTAGAAGCATTGTAAACCAATCGCTGGACTAATTAAGTTACTATGCACACTTAGGTCACACTTGTGCTTCCCAGATCCAGCTAACTCTGAAAAGCCCCACCTGTGCGAGCACAAGGCTTTGGACAAACATCTAGATCCTAGCTAATAACAGTGGTACACGCGTAGCCAACTTTATAGGAGTATAATTCATAATAGTCAAATCATAAAGTTGTCCTAAATGTCCATCAATAGATGAATGCGCAAAGAAAATGTATCATTTATATATAATAACATATTACTTTTATAAAGATAAATTAGAGTAACTTATAGCAAAATGGATGTAACTTTAGACCACAATGTCAAGTGAAATAAATCATCATACGACCTTTCTCTTCTATGAGAAATAAAAAATATAAATAAATTTTGAGAGAATGACACTCAGCTGAATTTTCAGTGCAGGTCAATAAAAAATGATCACAATAGCAGTTTTTAATAACTTGTTAATGTTATCACTTGCCTAGATAACTAGCATTCCCTAGAGAATGAGAGGAAGCTGTTTACAAGTATCATTGAAAAAACGAATGGAAAATTTACAAAGATATATAAGTAGGAGAAAATTTAGAAATAGCTACTCCAATTCAGATTTGCAGAAATAAGCAAAAGGTGAGCTTTAATAAGGAGCAGTAATCTTTCCTTCATAAGATGCTAACCTAATGGCTTCATGCCACAAAAAGAGAAACATATTTTGGTGGCTTTTATTGAAGGTAACTCTCACATTATTTTGCACTTTTTCCAAAGGAATCTCACTCAAGACTCATCCTCTGTGTCAACAATTTTGACAGAAAAAAAAATCACAAGGAAAACAGTGTTTCATTTTGAGACATATTTTTCTTTTGAGAGAGTTAAAGCTTAATTGATTAGGGAAAAAAAGCTTCATCCAGGTACAAAAGCAAAGGTTTACAAAAAATACACATTTTGTACACCGGAAACTAATTTAATAAACAGCCTTTCCCCGTTAGCTTGCGATTAAACTAAATTGCCAGCCTCAACTTTTCTGTGCAGAATTTCAAATGTCAACACATTATATTGCAATTCCTCTTAATTTCTCACAAAGAAAATGCAAAATGAATTCATTATGCTGGAGTAAGTGGAAAAAATGATGAGTTTCTCCAGAAGAGTATGCAATGGGGAGAGATTGGGCAAGACGATTATATTGAGATATTTGAATAGCTGGCCATTAGCAAGAGCATCCCCATTACTCTGCTGATAATTACATCTCTTCTGCTATGACTTCCCAGTGGAATAATAGAATGTTCCCAGTGCAGAAGATAATGAAAAATACCGTTCAGGTGGTACATGCATGCCAAGAATAGAATGCAGTATTTCTTTCCTTCCTGGCTTCTGCTCCATCGCAGCCACCATCATCCCTAACTCCCTGTACCTTGTTGCTTTAATGGTGTACACTTACGTGTCATATATTAATCTGTGTTTGGCTGTTCTATGTTGTGTACGGCAGGAATAAATGTATCTTTGAAATGGAGGTGGCAATGGATTATCAGTCTTTCAATGTCATTATCTTCTGTGTTTAGAAAGCTCAGTGTTTCGCTCAGTACATTTTTGTTAGCTATTATGTAAATGACTTTCAAAATCCGCTGTAGTTCAAAGTGAAGGCTATGGATGGAATCTTACAAGGATAAAGCTCTGGTTTTCATTGTAGGAAAAATTGTTGCATTTTCTTCTGATTAATCCATCATTTTGCAAACACTTTTCACTGTAACAATCAAGCAAAATTAAACAAACAAAAAGGGAGAAAAATGAAATCAAACCACAACACCCATTTTCCATACCATTTCTCTCCCTGTCCCCACTAATTTTTTCCTCTGTCTTATTTTTCTCATTGAACATTTATAAATCCTCTCATTGTATTATTGTCACCTTATTGTATCATGGCATTTTTATTGCTGTTTATTTTCAGTTTGGGAGAATCTTGCTAGATACTATATGTCTTTACATATTCATTAATTTTATTTAAAAACCCTCAATTTAGATTTCTTCTTTTGCTCTGACACTGTTTTTTGAAATTCTGCATATTAGTTTGAGAATTCCACTTTTAAAGTATGTAGGAGAAGGAAAATTCTACCCAAACAATTTTTATTTACATCCTGTAGAGGGCAGTGAAATGTTACAATGGTTTTACCCTCCATAAGGGTTAAATTGAGAACTGTTCATTTTTTACATTTTTACAACTCCCTAGAGAACAGAACAAAAGAACAGCTAACTTATCCAAAGATATCATTTTTTTCTTATTAAAATTGTATTTATGTTTAGACTCGGAGAGGTATGCTTCATTATATGAGTGTTTTCTACTTGAAATATTTGTCGGAGAATTTATTCAGAATCCATCTAGTAGAAATGCAGCTGTGCCTCCAACTCTAAGAAATGAAATGTGCGTTCACACTATCGGTTTGAGGGTTCACACACAGTGCTCAGTTAATATCCAATATCCAATTACAGTCAAAAGAGTGGTCCATACAGTCAGTGATTAGTGGTAATTTAACAAGAAAATGGACCACTTCTACTATTAAAAAATTAATTTCTAATTGTCATCTTAAAATAGCTAGTCACATGTAAAAATCAAAGACATATTCACTTATAAGTTTTACATTTTATTAATATTGAACACTAGTAGTTTGGTTTAAGGATGAACATTGAATTTTATTATCAAAATTATTGGTATGTGTCTATTTTAAAAAACATTTTAATTTATGTTAACATTTTTATTACTAAAGTAAAGCACATTAAATTTAGAATGACAAAATACATGGGTGTGCATGTCTTGTGTATATATTGGTTCTTGATAATGTCATAAAGATCACATATTGTTTATTATAGGTATCTTAATATTCATAAGGATTTTACTATCTTTGTGACATGCTTATAGAAGACTTTTGTATTTATTGCACAATGAAACCTGCATCATGTATCTAAATGCTTTCGCAAATCAATATACTTAAATCAGAGTCATTCATAATTTACTGAAAGTATATATCACACCTATTGTTTATTTGACTGCAATCCCTAAATTTTAACGTCAGTCTTTGTTACTGCACGCTTCTATTTTGATTTATTCTGGAAAAGACTCCCATATTTCCTTTCTGTTTCAATCCTCCTTTCACTCTCCCAATGACTTTTCACTTAATTTTCTATTTTCTTTATTAATTTGGATGTTTAAATCCACATGAACAGTGTCTTAACTATTTGCAGCTAAATTTCAGCTGATTTTGTCTGGAGTGATTTTGCTAAAAAGCTCAAGGTGCCGTCTCTACCTTTCTCTTCTTATCCTGCAAAGTTTCTTTCTTTTCTTTTCTTTTCTTCTCCTCTCTTTTCTTTTCTTTTCAAAAGTATTTGGTTATTATAGGGTCTCACTAAGTGCTGGGATTATAGGAGGATGTCAATATGCCCAGACTCTGTAGCAGGCTCAGCCCATCCTGGAGCTGGGGTTGGCACTGCATATTGTGCCAGGGATCGAACCACAGGCCCTGTACTTGCCTAAGCTTGCCTAAGCAGGCACTTTAGTCCACTGAGCTATCTTGCCGGGCCCTGCTATCAGTTTCTTGTAAACTCTAAGCATATTAGCTTTAGATTATCTAATACTAGCTTTTCTCCATTATTTTACAAATAACTTCCGAAGCTTTTGATTCAAAATGTTGTGCTAATCTAGAATTAGATATACTCTTTTTTCTGTAGACTACCTGATTTCTGCTATAATTGTACCATGCTAGATTTCAACCCTGCTGTGAATATTTAAGGTTTCAGATGCTCTCTGCTTTCACTTTTACCTAGAAAATGGGCACCAGCTTGATGTGTGTTCAGACTGGAAATATAAAGCCACTTTTTCCAGAATATCCTTCTCTAGTGGGTAGCTATTCAATACCCATTTTGTAGGGGCTAAATATTAGGGAGGCACTCTGTGTGTGGTACAGTAACCATTCTCATGTTCTACAATGATCATCTGAAAAACACACATAGAATGGCTTTCTCCATCTCCCTAGCAATTGCTGATCTCTTCCCCTTATTTCCTGAGTCATATTCTAAACAAATTCCTATTTCAGATTCTGTTATATGGGTAATATAAATTAAGACCCTATTCTAAAATATAAGCAAAATAGCACATGATATCACCAAGAAGTAGGTGACACCTTTCTTGGACTCTCACAAACTATTAGATTTCTTGAAATTTTCATTTACTTACTAGATTATTGGACACAGAATAACATTCCACAGTCTGTTCAACAGCAATTAATAATAATCTCTATGTTTAATGGGTAAAAGCATACACCTTCTCCTTCATATTTGGAAAAAGTTTAAGATAACCCTGAACATATATATGCTCACCATTTTAGTGGAAGTGTAAATTAATAAAATGAGTAAGGGAGAAACTATACACAGGAAAAGATGAAACTGTCTTTAAATAGAAATTATGTGATTATTCAGAAGGAGAATACTAAAGATTTTACTAATCATTCAGGGTTTTAGAAGGATGAGTTTGTATTTTAAACAGCAGTTATATTTTCACATTTTGTGGTGAAAAACTGGGCAATAAGTTATTGTAAATCTACAAAGAGGTAAAGACTGGGCATACAAAAACTTGTGTATTTTGTATATTTAAAATGCTACAAAATGTCATTAGAAGAATGTAGATTGCTTAAAGTAATGGAGAGTTATATCTTGTCATGGTTTTGACTAGTTATTATTTTCATATAGTTACTCACCAAATTGATCAAGAGATACAGTGAAATTTCAAATCTTAATAGCATGTCCTAGAAATGAGAGAACATCTTAAAATGTATACAGAAATATAACTGAATGATGAGTGAAAACACTTTTGAAAAAGAGAACAAATATGAAGAATACTTATTTTCCATTTTAAAATTAATTACGAGACAACACCAATCATGAAAGTGTGGTACTGGTGTGATACTCAACTCAATGGAATGAAACAAAAGGAAAAGAAATAGAGAAATGGATCTGTTCCTAGCAAGTTCAACTAACTTTGAGGAGGATGTCAGTACAATGCAATGAGAAACAGGGGAGGTGTTCTGTGGTAAGTGAATATTTAGTAGGAAAGAAAAATAAATGGTTACTAAGTGCAGGAAAAGATTCTCAATGCTATTATTTTCAATGGTATTAATATTAAAAAATATAAGGTATCACTATACATACACTATACTGGCTAAAATTGAAGCAGAAGTAAAGCGTGAAGATTAAAATGTTGAGATTTTGGGAACTTCATTGCTGACAAGTGAGGGTGTTAAACAATGCTAGGTTTATACATTTTTCATAACATAACTATACGTTAAATTTATTTTTATTTTAGATATATATCTAAGAAATGAAAATACATATACAGAAGAAATATGTAAGAACTTTCAGAGCAGATGTGTCTTAGTATCTCCATGTTGAAAACCACATAAATGTTCTTTTCCTAAGAATGGCTAAATAAAATGTAGTGTAATTGAGTGATGGAACACTGTTTTGCAACACACAGTAAAAGCTTAAACTATGTACTAGAAAATTGAAAAAATTTCATGTTATTATTCTGAGGGAAACAAAATAAACTTACGACAAAGAAACCTGGGAAAAACTATTTTAGCTGAGGTAACACCAACATAGACAATAATAATCATTTGAGAATTCTCACTTTTGATATATGATGAAAATAAGCTTACTTTTTTATGTATTTAGTAAGGGTGTACAGGGTCTCACTACACAGATTGTAATAATAGTGATCCTCCTGTTTTCAGCATCCCAAGCAGTGGGATTACAGGTACGTGCTACCATGCACAATCTCAATCACTTTCTCATCATGTCCTTGGGATGGGGCCAGCATAGAAGACTGGGGATTGAACTCCAGCCCCTGTGTCTGCCTAAGCAGGAACTTTAATCTGTGGAGTTACCTGGTTGGCCCAATAAGTCTATTTCTGTGATCTTCCTTCCCCAACCCCATTAACTCTTGACTAGTTATAAAAAGAACAAAAACCAAAGACCAAAACCAAAACCAATCAAAAACAAAAAAATCAAAGGAATCCTAACTGAAGATAGTCTATAAAATATTTTATCAATTATCTATCAAACGATCAAATCATCAGATCAAAGGGAATCTGAGAAACTTTTACAATCAAGACTGGCATAAGGATGTTAAATGACTAAATATGAAAGAGTAGCCTGGGTAGAATCTTAAATAGCAAAAAGATATTAGCTAAAAACTAAGAAAATTTGAATTTAAAAAAGGCTTTAACACCAGTTAAACACCAGTATCCATTCAATGTTAAAGGTGCATTACACTGATGTGAGATTTCAATAAGGGAAAATATTTTTAGAATATATGAGAATTCCTTATATTTTTCAACAATTTTTCTTAAAAAGTGAGATTTATGGCATCATAGACTAAGTTGTAGATCAAACTACATCAATCTATGATGAAAGGAGCAATTCAAGCAGGAATTGCTTCTTTTTCTTTTTTCTTTCTGTTCTTTCTTTGCAGAACTGAGGATTGAACTCAAGCCCTGGAGCTTGCCAGGCAAGTGCAGATCCAAAAGTTATGAATGATTTTTTTTCAGGCTGGCTCAGGATGCCTTCAGGGCGGGTCTGGTAATGCAGGTGGAGGTGAAGATCAAACCACGGTATCCTGCACCTGACTGCATTTGCATGCGCAGGCGCTTAAACACTGAGCTAACCAGCAGGTTCCAGGATTTGCTTCTTGAGAAGAGGGTTAAAGATTGATCACAGTCATGAGAACTTTCCTGGATGCAAGGAATATTCTCTAGCTTGAGAGGGTTGAGATTGGGTGGATATGATCTTTTTTAAAAAAACTACTTGAATTGTGCACTTCAAAATTATGCATTTAATGATTTGTAAAAAATATAGTTATATTCAAAACCTACCTCTATTATGTCTCCTCTGTTCTGACTTGTCACCCATCTGAAGTGAGAACAGGCATTCTTTGCAGCTCTTTGCCTTGTGAGATCTTCATACAAAAGCCTCTTGCTAGGTACAAAGGCTCATTGTGACTGTGTAGGGTGACTCACTGCCAATTGAACTTTTAAATAGAGAACTTTCCTCCAAAAATCTTACCTCCTTTTGTTTCTTGATCTCAATATATGCAGATGTTCTTCCTCTCTTTCTTCTATTTAAAATTGTGAGTATGAAATAAATCCTTTCTTTGGTCAGGATAAAACATTTTTGTTGCTCTCATTTCGCAAATCATATTCTGAGTGCAATTTTATTTGTGTTTTCATATCATTCTATTTGTTACTCAAATGTCCTTCTGTTGTTCATATTTTGCTCTAAGGACACTATCACTGTGGTGTACTCCAAAGCTTTTAGCGCTACATGAGTTTTATGGATGCACGCACTCGTGCTTTCATACTTTCAGGCATCTCAAGTCAATTTTAATGGAAAAGGGAAATGAGAAACTATCTCTGTTAGAGGAAGAGAGCACTGTGAATACCAGGCATGAAGAGGTAATACAACACTGAAAAGCAAATGGTACACATGACTCAGTTGAAGTTATCTGTAAAAGCCTACAAAGCCATAAAGAAAATATGTTCATCCTACTTTTCATTGACTAAACTATTCCTACCCATTTCCAAAGATTTCCTTCCTAAATTGAACACCATATGAGGACTTTTAGAATATGTTAATATGCATTTTTGGTAATGTAATATGGTATAAAATTTGATAAGGTAACATATTTTAGGATTTCAATTATTTCTTTTTTCATTAGGTTCTATTATCTGTTATTTCCTAAATATATATTTTGACAGGATATAAAGGCTTGACACAAAGCCCAAGATATATTACAGATACATACCACATGGCTCTGAATAGGACTTGCTCACATAGAAGTGCTCATATTAAAACTGAGTGTCATTCAGACATGAATGGAATAATACTTGCTGATAATTCATATACATATATATATATATATATATAATAAAATAATTCTGAACATAATACCTTTTTTATGGCTTTCAATACATATATTGATATTTCAATGAAATGTTCCCTAAGAACTCAAAATATAATTTTGTGGAGCAAAGCAAAGTGCTACTTAATAAACAAGTGACTTTGATAGATTGTCCAGCAAATGAGAATTTGCTGCATTTAATTTCTTACCAGGAACATTTTGAGTGTTAAAGATATTCATAGACATATACTAAATGATATTATATCTAGGACAGGAACAGTAATTTTAGCTATGGAGAGAAATGGCCACACAACAAAAAGAACTGAGTGAATGGAGTAAAAATACTTCAGAAAAATGGAGCAATTATTAGGAGCAAAAGGATCCTCTTCAATGAGAAATCAAAAAGCATTGATCCAGTGCAATGAATAGGCACAGAAATAAAAAAAATAATGTCCAATCGAAGACTAAGACGGAGCAAAGCCAAGTACGGAAGTGTCATGGGGGCAACAGGAGCAGCACAACATGATCTAAGGGAATTCTATCCAACACAAGGTGGAAAAGAACTGAAATATGGATTGATCTCACACATGGATCGATGCGAATGATTTAGGTCAACAGTCTCCAGCCAGTCATTGAAATGAAAACAATGGAACTGCTACCCCAGTTCTAGATATCAAATTGATGGATGTTAAATAAGAATATACAAGTATTGAAGAGGCAACAATAATATATGCCCCAGCTTCTTACATGAGATAGAACCTGATTTTAATAAGGAATCCCTAAGATATTTGCCTCTAGGCCATTTTGAATAGTCTTTACTGTTTTAGTTACTTTTTCTTTGCTTATACACAATGTCTAGCACCCACAACTTAAAAGAGGAGAGGCTTACTATTTTAGCTCACAGTCTATCAAGTGTTCAGTTCATAGTTGGCTGGTTCCAAGGCAGTAGAGAAGAACTCCTCCTAGCAAGCCAGGCAGGCAGCAGGAAGCAATCAAGGAAGGAGAGAGGAACATGTAACATGTTACTCTGTGCTTACTTGAGAATCACAGTTAATGCAAGATATACATATATATATATATATGATATATATATATATATATGCCAATCATATATATATATATGATTGGTGTAAAATGATCATCCATAACAGAATGTGCAGGACTGCAAAAGGTCTGTCTGCACACTGGAGTACCAAAGTGTTCCAGCCAAATGCTCACATTTTACTGTAGTGTACCTTGCAAATCCATATCAAGAGGCCAAAGGGTCTGCTATGGAAGGCTTAAGGGTCTGATATGGAAGGCTAAAGATGCTTCATTGGAGACCAGGAGATGATGCCCAGGGTAAAGGCAAAGAGTGGATTGGCTCTGAAGAATCAGAAATGATTCTTCCTTCTTGTTTCTCTTTTATACCATTCTGGTGACAATATTCCTTAGTGTGGGTCTTCCAGACCCTCAGCTATGATGAGCCAATTTAGTTGGACATTTCTTACTCAAGTTCAAACAATCACCACCACATGCATACATATATCTCCAGATATAAACATGTCTCAACACTACATTGACAGGGCCTCACCTCTTCCTACCAGGCTCTGCCTCCCAAATCATACTCAGATCTGGGTCCCTCAGTGAACTAATCCAGTGAGGGGCATCACACACCCATAATACAGTCACCTCCCAAATGCTCCAAGTATGAGTGCATGGGGCTTTGGAGGGACATTGAAATACAGATGATAACATTAACAAAGAAAGATGGGCTTCTGATATCCTTCCCAAATTTGGTTGCAGATAAGAAACTATACCATTATTACATTCCAATGACCCCTGAAAACTTCTTCACAGTTTTATCAAAAGACAGATTAATAGCAGATATCAGAAAAAGAATAGAAGTGGATACTTTTATTCTAAAGGCATTGTGTTTTAGAAAAATCTCTATAGTAATTCATGGATAAAATATGTGATATTGGCTGAAAATAAGACAAAACAGGAGTAAGGAGACATTAAAAAGAAGAAAAGGAAAGGAAAAAAGGCTATCAAAATTATATGCAAAGTGTTGATTAGAAAAAGCAAGAGAAATAATATAGTCAGAAAAACATCTTACTTTCTAAAACTCTACTTTGGATTCTTGGAAATTTTAGAAGTATACATCACTGATCTGCAGGAAAAAAGTTTTTTTAGGATATAGGAAAAGAAAATCTTGTAGGTATTATTATATGCCCATTTACAGCGGAAGCAACTAAAACAAAGAAACTGTAATAATTTGCCCAAGCTCATTGTACTAGTAAATAAAGTTTACTGCAGAGATTCTTAATTCCACAATTATTTCCTTGGATTTGATTTAGATTTATTAGACTATCATATTGAATAGGTAGAATGTCAAGCTCACAGTGTACATGTGAGAACTTTTCCAGATCAATATTAATATGGTAGAATTCATTTGTGAATGAATACATAAGTATCTTTTCTTTGAACAAACTGTCATTCTGTTGGTCCACATAGCATCATTTGGTACATGGTTCAACTAATAGTGAATTGTTTCTAAATTCAAGAAGGCAAACTTCCCCCACCACATTAGCTCAGTGACAATAGCCCATCCTCAACGTAGGCATGATCTTTGAATCAAGGGTTCCACTGAGAAATGGCACTGAGCATCTTTGATTAGCCATTACAAGGATGTAGTCACATGAAAACTACTGCTAACAAGGAGGTACAGTCCTTCAAGTGATCGCAGGTAATGGTGTTGAAGGGAAGCATTACATAAACCAGAAAATGAAGAAAATTGAGTTCTGATTGCCATATTGACTTATCTCCAAAAAGCTGTGGCAGTAATGCTTATAAAAGCATCTAATTCAGCCCACAAATTATATCATGTGATTTGTTACACAGGGCATTCACATGCAAAGAGGAGGTGTCAAATTGACTCAAGCTGCTTAGAAGAACATTTAAATATAATTTCTTCTTGGTTTCTATTGGGGCATTTAACCTGCTTTGGGAAAATGTCACTCAGGCTTATTACTGCAGTTTTTCTTGCCAAAGAGACTCCAGCTAATGCCCCAGCAGGGATTGCACCACGAGCCCCATTTTTCAAGGGCTTTCTAACTCAGTCATAAAAATTGGATCTGGGCACAGGCTTGTCCCAATTGTGGTGCACTTTCTAGCTTGTTTGTTATAACCAGATGTATTTAAATTTTGTTCAGCTGCTTTTGAAGGTGGAAGGAAAAATGACATTTTCTGCTTTTCAGATGAATTTTGGCAATACTATGAATCTAAAGGGAGTTTTATTTTAAAATTAAAAATGAACTTCTAGATTCTATTAGGTCCATACTTCTGATCTGGGGGCACTGCCAATGGGCATTTCTATTAACAAGCAAACAAAATAAAGCCCAGTGGAAATCATTCACTTAAAAAGGAGTTGATAACTCCATGCCATCCCAGGTTTTATGCTAATAGCCACTCAGTTTTGGATGCTTTGACCTCAGTAGGAGACAGACTCTAGCTCTCTGGAACTTCAAATTGGGAATTTAAGCACAGGTATAATTTTGGTAAGAAATAGAGAGGCAGGAACACTGAGAAGGGGGACTTGCTTTAGTATTCACTAACGAAATATATAGGAAAAAAAATCCAAGTTCAAATTAGACAACATATTTTTTAGAGCCTGACGTGTTACGAAAGGGCTGTTGAGAGCTTTAGAGACTATATGCAAGATCAGAATTTGTTGATGTAGATTGACAGCCAAAAAGTGTTACGTTGAGAACCAGTGACATCTTTGTTTTCTTTTTGTGGATTAGTAGAAATAAATCTTGATTTTGGAGGATTTGGCAAAAGAGATAGAAGAACCACATGGGAACAGACACAGGGTGAAGACGAAATTTGCAGAACAATGGGAGCAAGATCAGATGGATTGAACCAACATTTTGGAAATGTGCATGCTCCCAAGCTTCCCATTAAATATGTTATACAAATCAAACTACCTTCAGAATGCCTCACAAATTTTGAGAAGGCATCCCTGTAATTTATTAGGAAACAGAAGAGACCTGGAATAGCAAAAGTAAACCTGGGCAACAAGGCAAGAAATGAAACATCACAATTCCTGACATGAAACTATACTACAAAGGAACTGTGATAAAATCAGCATGGTACTGACAAACAGATATGAAGACCAGTGAACAGATTAGAAAATGCAGAAAGTACTCCAAACACACTCAGCCACCTTGTCTTTGACAAAAGTGTGAAACAGGTTCACTGGAAGAAAGATAGTATTTTTAATAAATGGTACTTGAAAAATTGTTTTTCCACATACTAATGACTAAAACTAGACCTGTTTATCACCATGCACTAAACTAAAGCCAAAATGGATCAAAGATATAAATATTAAAATAGAAACACTAAATCTACTGGAAGAGAAAGAGAGTCAAATGTTAAAGACATAGGTGTAGGCATGAATAAAAACTAATTTGCACCTGAGGTAATACAAAGTATCAACAACTGGGATCTCATCCTACTAAAAAGTTTTTGCACATCAAAAGAAATCACTGACAAATCAAGAAGAAATCTACAGTGTGGGAAAAACTTTCAGCCAACTGTCACTCAGAGAAAGGACCTCTGTCTAGAACATATAAAGGATTAAAGACTAGGGAGACAGCTCAGTAGCATAAGCACCTGTCTGGCAAGTGCAAGGTCTTGAGTTTGATCATGAAACACACAAACAAACAAGTGAAAAAAATCTGGCACCCTAAGTTCAAAGACCCAATCCAAAACTGGCTATCTGAAATAATCATATGTTTTCTCACATGAATAAATACAAATGGCAAATAAATATATGGAAAAAAGTTCAACATCATTGATCATTCAAGAAATGCTAATTAAAACAGCACGGAGGTTCTTTCTCACCCCTAAAAGAATGGCTATGATCAAGAAATCAATCAATAACAAATGTCATTGGGGTTGTAGAAACCCTTTTCCACTGTTGGTGAGAATGTAGCCTGGTATAATCACTGTGGAAATCACTGAAGAGGTTCCTCAAATAGATGCCATTTGACCCAGCTATTCCATGTGTGGGTATTTTCCTAGAAGTATTAACATTGTATCACGATGATATATGTACATCTATGATTATAGCAGCACAATTTGTCATAGCTAAAGCTTGGAAACAACTCACATATCCATCAACAAAGGAATGAATAAAAAGATGTGTTATTTTTATACATTGAAGTACAACTCAGTTATAAAGAAGGATAAACCCAAGGCTGTTATATTTTATAGATAAATGGATTCAACTAGAGACCATACTCATAAGTGAAATAAATCAGACTTATATGTGCAAACATCATATGGTCTTCCTAGGGTAATAAACTGAAATAATAAATAAGGTCCAAAATATAAAATAGAATACTGTGAGAGGGAAAGAAACTCCTCAGAAAGAAAGAACAACTGCAATACGGTAAAGGAGATAAGAAAGAAAAGAAAAAGAAAGAAAGACAGACAAACAGAAAGAAAGACATGAAGAAAGGAAAGCAAATGGGACAAATATATATATATATATATATATATATAGTACTGAGATGTATATTACTAAGATTATATATGAGATAAGATAATTTAACTACTAATTTCTATTAGTTCATTGAATGGAGTGGTTTGTGCTTATACTCTTTGATCAGTTTTGCAGGATTTTGTTTTATAATCTGAGCAACTGCTTTGAAGATAACTATATGCTACATAATAACCATTGATAATTCTCTATTATCTTGTTTTGAAATTCTGTATCATTGTTTTTATTTTTTTTCTCTTTAAAAAGCTAGATACGCTGCATCAGTGATGCTATGGCAGCCTACTAGTACCTAAACTGCTACAAGATTGAATTCAGGACTTTTGCACTGAGAAATATCCTCAGACGTTTTCACTTTTAATTCTTTTTTTAAAAAATGAAGCAAAACAGAAAAAAACTGGGGATTGTTCTCAGGCACCTCGCACTTGCCAGGCAAGTGCTTATTCCACAGAGCTATCTCCCCGGCCCCTTCACTTTTAATTCTGAAACAGGGTCTGATTTCGCCTCTAAGATTTCTACATTGAGCTTGTCCTTGGGGTCCTCCTGCCTGAGCTTCTCAGTCTACTGTGAATTACAGGCATGAGCAAGCATGCCCTGCTAACAAGGCATGTTTGTATGGAGAAAAATTTGAAAGAATACTTTAATATATGAATCTGAGTATAGTAATTAGAAAAATAGATATTTAAGACTAAAGAACAAAAACATAAAATTAATAATCTCTAAGCTTTGTGTCTATTAGAGAACATGAGAGAAGGATAAATAACCTAGATTCAGTGCTTTATGTTGTTTGAGGAATGGAAAAAGAGGTAAAGAGAAATGCTCTGTGATACTTGAGGGTGCGTGGGCCCTGAGACAGCAAGGTGCTGCCCTCTGAAGCCCTGCCGTCCTAGAACTTAGACAGCAAGACTTTCCTGCATGGATCCCTTTTCACTGGCATCAGTGTTTGGGTCAGGATATACTCGATCATTCTTTCTTTTCTTATAGAGGAAAGGGAAATTGGAAGACAGAATTCTAGAAAATTAGGTAAATTTAATTGAGGCAAAATTTGCTGCATAATTTCCATTCTTATCTTTTTGCTACCAACTTTCTCAGAGTAAGAAAAAGTATAAACTGAAAAGGCAACAACATCAACATTTACAACTGTTTTCCTCCTGCTGTCTTGCTAATAAGCAGACCACTGATACTACAATGGTATCCATGGGTAGCAGCACAGGAAGATTCCTTAAGGGAAGCTGACTTCATTAAAAGCTAGTGTTCCTTTCCTCCCAGATTTCTTTGCTTTTCTCCTGCTTACTGTCTGGCGCATAGATGATAGCTGGAACCATCTTATGCAACCATAATGAGAAGAAAACCAATTGAAAGTAGAAGCCGTGTATAAGAAAAGAGAAGGAGGGGCCAGGGAGATGGCTCAGTAGGATAAGCGCTTGACTGGCAAATGCAAGGATCTGA
>NDGN011491983.1:4048-32620 GCA_002564285.1 Tympanoctomys barrerae | reverse complement strand
TGGTATTTTTACACAATGGAGTATTATTCAGCTATTAAGAATGATAAACTCAAAGCCTTTATCATTGATCTCTGATTTGATGTAAGTCCTCATACTGGTTACCAAAATAACAGACTGATGGATTTAGCATTGCAATAAAACACCTGTCTATTCAATAAAAATGACAGCGATTGCTATTTTAGCACCTTACCATTGAAAGTCAATCGCTTTATTTCCATTTCTATCAAACAATGATAAAATGATTTCCCTCCATCTGTTGACCCTGTATTCCTTTGAGAATATTTTATATTTTCTTTTATCTACCTTTTATTTTGTTCTTCCCTTATATTTTGGGCTTCTTATATAAAAGAAAGTGAGATTCCAGCTTTTGTGTCTAATTTATTTCACATAATAGTATGGCCTCAAGTCACATCCATTTTCCCAGAAGTGTCTCAAGTTTATACTTCCTTAGGACAGAGTAGTGCTCCATCATGCACAAATATGACATTTTTTAAATCCACTCCTCTGTTTATTGGCATATAGGCTGCTCTTCATGATTTAGATATTTAAAAATTGTGTTGCCATAGACATGACTATGCATGTATCTCTGTAATATGGTTTCCTTAATCTTGTAGGAACATACCTAGAAGGGGAATAGTTGGGTCAAGTGGAAATCTAGATATAGTTTTTGAGGTAATGTGAGCATTGAACTTAAATATTTTGCGGCTCCTAGAAATTCTTGACTTTCAGAAAATTAGTGTTAAATTGAGATTTACCACAATTATTCCTAGATCTTTTTTTCTGCTAGAAATTCCATAACTTTTGCAAGTAGCTCAATACTGCTTAACACAATTAGAGATTGTTGCTTTTATTTTCTTGATCACCACTGGATAATCAGATTGGTTTTTATCTCAAAGACTAAGAACTAAATTTAAGGTGAAGCTGAGGGTATCTACCCATTGACTAATTCTTGCACAAAAAAGTAATGTGTATCCATTTCTTAGTGACTACACAATGAACCGATCAAAATGTAATGTCCTCAAATACTGTGCCTTTTTTATGGTTGAAGAATCTATAGGTCAGCCATGTGAACCTGATGATTTGTGTAAGGTGTTGGGATATTTCACCAAAATTCTCTCGTGAGTTTGAACTTAAATGACCCTTTGGCAGATAGCAGTTATGCTTGCATACAATGGCTTCACAATTTTGATGGTAAACTAATAAACAGAATAGACCAGAGTCATATCTGAAGCATGTGCTTTAAAATATTCAGTGTTAATCTATATCATAATGGGAACAATAATTCAATGATAATAGATATCTAATGAAAAATTCCCAGCATCTGCCTGGGAAAAGTTTTTGAATTAAAAAATAATATTAACTGAGAAGTATTTAATATAACCATCAAAACCAATATGAATGAATAAATGAATAAAATATAATAGACTTCCACAACTGAACTTATAAAAATAATAATTTACTCACCACAAATATATGCAAATACATTGAAATGAAGTAATTTTTAATGTATACAGATGTTTTCTATATGGTAACTATGTCTCCTATGTGGTGACTAATGCATTGATAATGGAGAAATTATATTTCATTTTTAAAAATATAATCATTAAAATATAAGATGAATGTACAAATTTTTAAATTTACAGTACAAGACACATTGCCATTGATCTGTCTCAAACTGCACCTCCTTCTGCAACTACTTATCTCATTGTTCTTTTGGTTTTACTACTTATTGAACCAGCTGTACACATCCTGTATGAGGATTTTCATAAAGTGTGATCAAAATTATGATGACTGCTGTTGCCTAGACCCATCCCATGGAAAGGCGGGCTCATAAATACATTATAGTGTTTCTTCATTCATTGGATTCACTAGTTCTGGCAATTTGAAATTTTTGGCTCTCTCCCAAAGTCAATGCCCATGCAAACTTTGGCATAGATTCAAGACATCACAGGAGCCATGACAGCACATCTTAATACACTCAGGAATGAAAACTTCCAGAACTACTCAGTAATAGGCAAGAATAGCAAAAGTGTGCTCGACATGACAGGAAATAACACTGAGAAAAATTTGTATGACTATGATTAAAAATTTTTTAAAATTTGAACATTCATAGTACTGTTCCATCACACCCTATACATCTTATGTATGTCTTTGAATATATTTTGTAGCCATTTGTATTTACTTTGAAAATTCATGTATTGCCCAGCTTTGGTAAAGAAGGTAAACTTATACAATCCTCATACAATTCAATGTATGGAGTATTAAGGGAGGGCTCATTTGATGAATAGTTGGTGAAATAAAATATAAAATTTCCTATAGACTAGAACTAAATTATTCTCCCAAAACCTCATGTGTTTGGAAGGTGGTTTGATATTGGGGGATGGTGTTCATCAGTGGACACCCCCTTTGATGAGTTCAATAGCTAAATGTGCTGGTGTGGAGTGGGCCTGGCTGTAGGTCCATTTAGCAGCCAGGTTCCATCTCTTCCTGCTTCCAGCTGCCATATGCTGAGCACATTTTTCGTGCCATACCTCTGGACCATCCTATTCCTGTTTTGGAGTCATCTAGCTGTGGATTGAAATTGTAAGATTGTGTCTTATGGGAAAGGGACTATTACAGAAATTGTTGCTAGTAGTGGTTTATTGCTGTGACTGGACCTGCTTATGTGTTTCTGAAGTCTTTGGAAGTGGCTTATGGGAGGAGTTTGGAATAGTTTGAAATGTTGTGTAGAGAAGTTATCAAATGATATAAGCCATGGTAGATGAGATACTCTGTTCAAAGCTCAGGAGAGCAGATCTTGATAGAAATGTGTACAGTAAAAGTCGCCGTGAGGTGCTGAGTAGACAGCTCAGTAGCACAAGCACCTCCCTGGTGAACTAAATGTCCTGAGTTTAATTCCCAGTGCTAAAAAAAACTTAATCAACAGATTTCAATTGATAACAATAACCACTGGCAGATGGACTACAAGCTACATGTAACACATTCTGTCAGAAAAATTCTTTTACATTCTTTCATGTCCTGAGTGTGTGAGAAAATGAGATTGTGGGAAACTGATTAATCTTTTGGAACAAATTTCAAAATATCCTGAAGTTCAAGCGGTGGCCCAAGTACATTTGTCTGCTTTCAGCCAGATGTACAATGAATCTCAAGATTAAAAAGCTCATTTGAAAAGTTTTTAGTTCCCTCAGAAAGGAAGAACCTGTAAATGTGGGGCAAAATATATCCTGGCTGGACCCAAGAGATAGCTCAGTGGCAAAAGAACATGCCTGACAAATGTAAGGTCTTGAGCTTGACTGCTGGTACAAAAAGAAAATAGTACTTGCTCAAAATACAACACAGTTGCTTATAGATTAAAAAGAAGTCAAAAATTTTGCATTAGGACAATAGATGCTTAAAAAGCATCTCAGGAATTAACAAAATCCTATCATTTTCATGCTCCAAGGTATACTCTATGGCTTTTTTTTTTTTTTTCCAGTATCAGGGGTTGAACTCTAGATCTTGTGCTTGCCAGGCAGGTGATACATGCCACTGTGCTATATTCCCGGCCTGGCTTTCATTGTAAAAGAGATCTACAACTGACTTGTTCATTCACAGGTCTGAGGGGTGTTTTCCCTGTATTCTGCCATTTAGGTACTCAGAGGCCACTGTAGCCATGATCCAAAAGGTTCTGACTATTGAAAGAGCAGTTGACAGTTCTTGGTAACACCTACATGGTTGCCGTTTTGCAGCATGCAAAATGTAAAAGTTGTGGTGATACTGCATCTTCTATCAAAATTTCAGCAAATGGTCCAGGAGACCAGACAATGAGTCACTGAAAAGGTGGCCTATGAAACTCTTAAGTGTGAAGCCAAAAGTTCAGTGGAGACTCCAAGAACATGGAAATTTCGAGCATGCAGAATACCTGCTGAGACAAGCTATAGGTGGTGGCAAAGCAACACAAGAAAGCAACAATGAGGGTTGCAATGGGCAAAGCCAGTGAGTGGGACTGCCCACACCTTTGTAATTCACGCCTCTACCACATACTTTGTAGGGAATGTGTGTGGAATTCCAGGATTTTATGTTTGATTTACTGGGTGTCAGTCAGTACTGTTTTGAGGATTCTTTCAATCTGTTTGTTTGTCCCCTCTGGAATGTGAATTATACCTTACACCATTGTAAAATGGCAGTATTGAGCTTTCTTCTTAGTTTTACAGTTTTTCAGCTAAGAATTTGCTTTGAGTCTCACATAGGATATAGGATGACTTTTCAGCAGTGTTGGAAGTATAAGATATTGGTAATGATTCAAGATAAACTAAGCATATAATTTTGGATAATTAAATAGACATGAATATTTTGGAGTCAAGAATTGAAATGTTATAGCTTAGATATGAAAGGTCCTTCTAAGTCTCCTGTGTGCAAAAATTAATTGGAAATTGGGGGAACTACACTATAGAATTATTTTTAAAGAGAGATTAATATTATAATAATATTGTAATTTATCAGTGTATATTTTGTTTTTTAAAATAATTGATCCATGTATTTACAGTGAAAAATTGAGAATATGCTTAGCTTTTTTATTTATTAACTTTGGATTTGTTTTTTAAAATCAGTATTGTAATTCTGGAATTAATTGATGAGTGGATATTTTAATGTTGCTACTAGTTTGACCTCTGTGGAATAGTCCTAGCATCCAACAATGCCTACTACTAAAAATTATCCCTATGAATTCCCTTTGCATTCCATAAAAGTGGTTCATATAAAGGTTTTGACCATGGCTGTAATTTTTCCAACATAACCTCTTTTTAATTTTTTAATGTATTTAGTACAGGGTCTACACAGTCTCACTGCACAGATCAAACTTGTAGTGATTCTCTTTTTTTCAGCCTCCCAAGTACTGGGATTACAGGCATATACCACCTTGTCCAGTTTCAATCCCCATCTCATTGTGCCCCTGGGTGGGACTGGCACTACATGCTAGAGATCGAACCCCAGTCCTTGCATCTGCCAAAGCAGGTACTCTAGTTCACTGAGCTATCTGGTCAGCCCTTCCAACATAATTTTAAACAAAATTTTATTCCTTTCTGTGGTACACTTTACCATTAATTTATTTTCTAAAATGTGGTTCACACTGTCCTTTAACCCACTATTTAGCATTTCTCCAACTTACTGCAACCCTCCTGCTTTCAGCCACCTGAGTGCTGGGATTTAATATATGCCATCATACCTGGCTCATTGTTGCAATTCTTAAGGAAAGAAAAGAGTTCGAAACAGCTTTCTTTAAACTTTTAAATAAGCCTTGCTATGTAGTTCAGGCTGGTCTTTTTTTGTTGTTGTTGTTTCATGATCAGAATATATTTATTGAAGGAAAGAAACTCCTGTCCCAGACAGGGACAGTCAGGGGGCCCAAGCAGGTTGTCCCCAGGGAAGCTGTCTCTTTCAGAGACTTTAATACAGGAAAACCATGTGGTGAGGTGGGTCGAAAGTGGTGAAGACATGGGAACTTGCTTAGGTGGGGATGGGGTGGGGCAAAACTATGGTCAACCACTGAGATTACAAGCACCATTGCTCAGGTAAATTAATTAAATCCAGTACCAAATGGGGAAGTGAGTCACATAGCAAGAGGGCATGAATGCAGGACAAGGTCTCTTCCTATTGTGGATTGGGCTAGTGACTCATTTGGGTTCTTTCAAAGTTATTGATACCTATTTAGAATCTCAATCCTTGATACCTATCCCTAGGGAAGTATGTAGCTGTGTTTCCTCTTTTGCCTTGGTCTTGAGGTGTAGCCTATATGGGAGTGGCTGTCTCTTGCAAGTTGCAAAGTCACCTTGTTTTTCATCTTGTCTCCTTGAGGGCCTGGCTCTATCTAAATACCTATAATATTTCTATCCAATTCAGCTGCCTACCACAGTCCTCCCTCTGAAGAAGTATCCCAAACTGCTATCAGGGAATCATGAGGGAACCATGGGCTATGACCACTCTGGCTTTTTCAGGCTGAAAGAGTTTGTAGTATGTCAGGAAATCCACTACAGGGGAAGTTGCCCTCACATTCACTGGGTAGGGCTGCTTGCCAGAGGCCTTAAAACCAAAAAGTTGTATCTTGCTCAGTGTACCCCAGATGTCTAACACAAGCTGCAAAAGTTAGAAGGGTTTGCAGGAATGAATTTGTCTGAGTTGGTCTTGAACTTATTACTGAGAGCAAGCTGGTCTTGACTTCCTTGCACTCTCCTGCCTCAGCTCCTGAGTGCTGGGATATAGACTTTCATGACTGCACTCAGCTATTCCAGTTCTTTCATCATAACTTTCATTTCTTCAGACATATTTGCACTATATAACAATTATATTCATCATGGGACATTGGTATGTGTATAAAATACATCGTAAAGCCTTTTTCAGTTCTAAGATCTGATTTATTCCTCAGTATACAGTAAGCTAAATTTTCCCTCTATTATGCTATTCTGACCCTTTGCCATTAATTTTAAATTGCAAATTCCATATAGTATTCCTCCAATACATTTATGACTTTTTATGACAGGTCTGAATTTTAAGTTTTCTTTTTATCCCATGTTTACTAGCAGGAAGAAGGCTTAAAAGGTAGTTTTTAAATACACATGCACTGGTTGATACGTTGTGTCTACTTGAGAAGTTCAGAAATTTAATTAAGTGACTCAGCAGAGAACCAGGATTCTTCTTTCATAAACTCCTCATCCTGAGCAAGAGGAGGGCATGGACATTGTGCCAGTTCTATATCCCAACCCCAGGGTAGCTGGTTTATAATATAAGGAGGGGAGAGAGGCTGGCTGGAAGCCGCAGCTGCTGCCCTTCCCTTTGCTCTTAGCTGTTTTCTCCTACCATGAACTGCTGCTCTCTGCCATGTGCCACTCTACCTTGGAGCCAGCCAAGTGTAGATTGAAACCTCCACAAACTGTGAGCTAAATAAACCTTTCTTTCCTTCATTTTAGGTGTTGAGTATTTTGTCCCAGCAATGAGTGAAAAGTAACTAGGACAGAATTAAAATTTCCTCAGCCAACTTTGAAGAATATCAACATTTGAAAGCTGAATGATGACGAATTGTAATATATGAAAATAGACAATAAGCAGTTTGTAGAACTGTGTATATTCATTCTGATATACTCATATAAGCCTAGATGTCATATTTAGTTATGTATTTATTAGTTTCAGCCTTCTTAGAATTCAACTGACTCCTTAATTATTGCTAATGCTCCAGAAGATAGATGTATTTTATGGCATGTAAATAAACATGAGACTTGAATTTATTGCAGGCTTTCCTGAAAAAAGCCTTGGTATAAAGTTTAATCCAGTAAGTCTAAACACAAAAGCAACATCAAAACCAAAAGCTTCTTTGGTAAATGGTACTCTGTTACAGTTTTACCATTGACATGTCATTGTCCCATATCATGCAGTTTCAAGTCATTTCCTAGCTCAGGGGACTAAGCACCTGCTTAGACAAGCACAGGGACCAGGGGTTCGATCTCAGGAACCACATGCTGTGCAGGTCCCAACCCCTGACATACTGAGCAGGCCACTGAGACCAGGTGTGGTGGCACAAGCCTGTAATCCCAGTGCTGGGAAGGCTGAAAACAGGAGGATCACTACAAGTCTGAGCTGCACAGTGAGATCCTTTACCAAATACATTAAAAAAAAAAGTCATTTCTAAAAGTAAACACTGAAAGCTACTTGAACTTGAAGGTTCTTTGCTTGCTACTAATTAAATTATATCAGTGTGAAATGCAAAGGGTGTGTTGTATGCTGAGTTTTTGCTTTAATTCCTGGTGTAAGACATTCTGGAAGTTTGCCACAGAATTTTTATCATGTAGACGTTATTTCACCGAAATCTTTATGCCCATTTTGAATGAGTGAGGTGCTTTAGTTATAAAAACTACAAGCAGTAGGTTATCAATTAATGTTCTTTGAGGAAGTGAAATAGCACAAAAATTGACATTTTATGAATTCAGGACATTAAAAAGTTTGCTCCTGACCTGAATTTTAACTAGAAAAATATGATTAATATGTTTTGTTTTTATATTTTCTTGGTCATTAAAGCTGATAGTTTGCAATTTCCATGTATTTCCAAGTTCTGTAGTTATTAGATTATGTATGGGCTTTCTCATCAGAACAGCCAGGTGATTATCCTGAGAAGTTGGGGAGAAGATCTCCGCCCTCCTGACATCACTGCTGTCTAGGGTCGGCCATTTACTGTGTAGGTGGAAGGTGGCAAACACTGAGCACCTGTGGAGTTGGACCCGTCCCACTGGAATATTGACACTTCATAGTGATACTTGATTGGTAGTTATAGTACTTCTTTGTTTAATTTTTCTTCTCTCTTTCTTCTACGTGATGAAATAAAAATATTTTTCTGAACTTTCATTTTATGTATGATAATTACAACTCTTGAATTACACTAGAGGATATCAGCCACAGTAGAGTTTGGAGGGATCTTACTGTTTAAAATATTTACTTTGCTCTAAATAAAATCTTCATGGAAGATTATCTCTTAGGAATTTAAATCTCCCTGAATCTTACCTTTTTGTACTGGCTGGTATGACATATATTCATGACAAATAATATTTCTTTCTTCTTTCACAAATTTTAAGGTTAAATGATCCTTTGCATTTTATAATAGCTAAAAGCTTATATTGTATGACTGAGGACACATTTTTATTGTCTCATTAAGACTAAATTCTCTGTAGAGAAGAACTACACAGACTCTAAAATCAATTGTGGCAGCAAAACTTACTATAATAAAATACCCGAGATGACTAACTTATGAATAAAAGCAGTTGATTTTTGTCCCACGTTTGTGAAGTTTCCAGTCGAAGATCAAGTAGCCTTTTAGCTTTGGGCCCTTGGAAAGTGTTCGCATCATTCTAAGAGTGACTGATGGAGTAAACCAGTCACGTCACAAACCTGGCAGCAGAGAAAGACTCTGAGACTAGGGTTGCCTCATCCTTTGAGCCATACATAACCCCTGGCCTGAGCATCTTTCTCATCCACCTGTTAATGGTCCCACCCTCTCCAACAGTGACTTTCTGAGGAGCAGGGCTTTCATACTTGGGTCTGGGAGTATACTATCTAAACCACAGCATCTGTGCATTGTGTTTGTCATTACACATTCTACAGTGAGACAGCAGGAGCACCTAGGATTACTGTGGGTTTCTTAATTTTGGGGGGTCATATCACTCATACAGAAGTCCATGCAATGTCTGTTAGTCTTTCATTCGATTAATTTTTGTGTTCATTGATATTATGGCATATCAAACCAAAGTCAAAACCACAACATTATACTTCCCACTTACTACTCTGCAGGTTAAATTAATAAATGATGGGAAATATTGAGTTAAGACCATAAAGGTCTGTTAAAGAGCAGCTTTGAGTGTGGTGGGACTCACTCAGATCCCTTCCCCACGCGCTGGCTGTGAAGGTTCCCTTCTCTCGCCAAAGAATTTGTCTGCATTGTCCTGGGAAATGACACAATTTGCTTGGCCATCTCTTCACTGCTCTTGGACATCCCAAAACCTGTGGTGCAGTTCTAAGTAGAAACAGAATTAAAGGCAAAGTAAAGTAGAAAGCAAGCCTGCAACCCCTTACCTCACAGTGCAGGGGTGGTGGTCACTTCTGTGAGGATGTTGTATACTCTACAGCTACCTGGATGGGAAACTTCTTTGCTTTAGTCCCCATACACCTACTTCTCACCAGCTTAAAGAATTTTCCTGACCTGTGTCTACCCAATAAGCCACGTGCTTCTGAATCATTTTCTCTGGCTCTGTTCCCAGGGTCTCTTACCTTGGGAGGAATAAGAATGCATAAAACAAAGTGGACTAGTGACAGTAACCCAGGGTAGCTGTGATTTCTTTTGCAGATGGAGGCACCAGATGCATAGTGAGGCCAGCTCAAGCAGGAACTTGTGGCTGAATCTGTAGTCTGGGACTTCTCAGGTGTATTACCTCAAGAAATAACCTGACCGCACCTACCTCTGTTTCCTCATTTGTAATGTGGGCCTAAAATCATGAAACAATATTTCAAAGATTACATGATTTGAGTGTTCTTAGAATAGTATTTAGCACAGAAACCACCATATATTGCTTAATATTATTGCCAAAATAATAGATGTAGACAGGCAAAACAAGTTATTTCCACTTACATAAGATAGTGACAAAATTTTCTCCCAAAAAATATTTTTTTTCTTTCACGTTTCCCTTTTCACTTATTTCTACACTTAAAAAATGCAGCTTTCTTCAGGTTCTCTTCAGTCTGTAACACTTACTCAAGTCTGCTTCCAACATCCTACCTTACATCCTACCTTATATCATGCATTCCACTAGAAATAAAGTGTTTCTGGAAAAACTACAGCATTTTTTTTTTCATTTGAATCCTCATTTGATCCAGTGCTAGAAGAGATTCATAACACTATGAAACTTTAACTTCCTTTTCAAGGACTATTTCTGGGATGCCCATTAACTTTCTTAACTCATACTTTCAGATTATTATTCTCAATGTGTCCCTTCCTCAAATTTGTAAGCTGTGGGAGTCACACACTTTTGCCAGACTATATTATTGTAAATGAACTATAGGATGCTGCGAGGCTGAATTATAAAGTAGCAAGATATATATATATATATATATATATATATATATATATATATCTGTTTTCAAGAAAGAGTGAAAACATGGGAAGATGCATGGTTACATTATGTTGGCTATTTTATGGAAAGATATGCAGAAGAGGAAGAAGCACACAAAAAAGAGCTTGAGTTGGTGTAAAGAGAGAGAAGACCTGTTGTTTAAAGGAGCTGGAAGGCATGGGGTCATGTGGAAGATGGTTGTGGTGAGGACACATCATCCCCCATCGATTTAATGGTGTCCTGGTGCAGAAATGATTGATCAGGTGTCCTGTTCAGGGGAAAATTTGTGCAGCAGCTAGAAAAAAAATGTATGCTTGTGGTTTAATCAGAGCCTCATTCTATGTGATTAACTGATGGTTTGTACAAATTGTGTCTCCGGACACAGAGAGGAGTGGAGGGGCAGGTGCGTCCGCATGACTGGGTTGGATAACTCTTCCTTGCTCCACATAGAGCAACTTTCTTTGGCTTATTCTGAGAAGCAAACAAGATGTTAAATATATCTACTCTGAGGTCTAGAAAGGTCCTGACAAATATTTAAAAATTGTTCTTAAATTATGTTAAATTAATACATTACATCATACCTTTAATAATTCTTTGCATAATATTACATCATTCTCTATAAAAGGAAATTTTCCTTCTCTTCATAGTAGTTTACTACAGGTGACTTAACATTAAGATGTTTTAAATGTATATGTAATCTGTAGTTTTAGTAAACTATCCAGCTTTGGAACCATTCAGAATAGTAGCACCCAGGGTTCAATTTATTTTCTATAAAATATTATAGCACATTTAATATGCTTAATATGTAAACACTAAGTAGCTCTAATAATTTAAAGAGGATCATATATATATATATAAATTTACATAAGTATATATATTATACATATGTAATATATATGCCTAAAATGAAAGAATATTTCTTTAAGATCATGATTTTTTTCATAGTTTCTATAACCTATGTAAGTATAGATGTCTTCGATTTTACAGAACATTGAAAGTAACTTCATTCATACTCCATGTCTTCACTGGTTATAAGACCTTATGTATTAAGAGACACACAGTGTGAAACACGAATTAATGAGGTTGCATGTCGTACCTTAAGAAAATGTAGTCATTTATATTCAATATATGTATAAATATCCACTCATGCTGATATATATTACACATACTCATACTCATTGTTGTGTCTCATTGGATAACACACTAAAGATTGTTTTCCTTCCCTTGGCCCGTTGGAAAGAGTTATCTAAAAGTACAAATTTTCATTTTGATCTGAAAATATTTTAAGGAGCTGAGGAGTTTTATTCTGGCTTCTGATTCATAATGTATTGTTTGATACCTAATTATACTTAATTAAATCATTAATCTGTAATCACTTAACTATGTCAACATCAATAAAATAACCAAGATTTGGAAAAGTAAGTTAAAGGAGAAATATGAAAGATGGGATGGGAAATTCATGTGAATTGAGTCTTCTTCTGGCACGAGGAAGAAGTGTATACTGTCTTCAGTTGAAATAGAAAGGAGTATTGGGCGGATTTGTTTATATTGTCATAATATTTATGTGTTAGATAATTTCAGAGAATTGAATAGTTTACAAAAAGTAAGTGCAAGATAAATTCCATCTTTATTATGTTGTTTGTGTCATGTTAGTTATAACTTATTAAATGTGATACAGGCAGAGCTAGAAGTTTCCTTTGTATTTCTGCTAAGATTCTCTCATATTTTTGATGAATCAATTATAAAAAGGGTTTAAAAACATATTTACAATGGACATTATATGTATTGTGTGAAACACTACCAAAACTAATGCTTTTGCAATAATGTGCTTGGGAGTGCAATGTTGCTTTTTTGTGTAAATCTGACATCTAACAGAGGGAGTTATACATCTGTTTTATTCCCTGTAATAAAGGTGATTTCTGGGAATTGTTTTCTGAATATCTCCACAATAAGATGTACATCATTTTTATTGATGATGTGGGAGATGTCATTTGTGAAGCTTAAGTACATCATTTTCTTACTTGGAAAACATAAACCTATTTGACTAATGGAAGCAGGAAAATCTCAGACTTTTATCAGAGATTTACAGAGAAATCATTGCAGATAATGAAATAAGCAAAAAATATTATCAAACAGATGATTGTTGGTCTAAATTTTCTCTGAAGATAAAGGCTTAGATCTTCTCAGTATATAATAAAAGTCCATTACCCTATCCAATTAAGTCATCACATGCAAAATGCTATATAATTAGTAAACTCTGTAAGACAAAAGTATTTATTTCAGTGCTTCACTTGCTGTATGCCCATTTTTAAATGACCTTGGAGTGACACATTGGTAACCAAAAGTGTTATCATTTCGTGTAGCTAAAAAAGATTATTTGAAATTTAAAATTATAACATAAAGATATGAGAATTACCATATGAGACAAGATTTTGATATTTAATAGGTTGTTATGTGTCTAATTATGAAATTCATTTAATTTATATGAATAAATTATAATATGGTTTTTGAACTGCTAGTAATATAGCCCAGGGTTACTCTACTTCTGAATTACTCTTTTGAGACACAGTTTGGTAAGTTGCAGCCAGAATAGACTCAAATGTGTGATCCTCCTGCCTTGTCCTCCCTAATATCTGGGACTATCTGTGTATTCAGCTACACCTGGGTAAAGGTTTTAACATCCACATATAAATGTTATTATCGTTTCTATGATGTCTCATACTGTGCATTTTTAAGTAAACTGTACATTTCCTTGCTAAGCATACATCAATATGCCTTAATACAGCTGTGCATATTTGCTATAAATTCTCTATTAAAATATAAAGTATCTATCAATTAAAATCTCTTCCTATCTCATTGGACTTATTTAATGATAGAAAACATATTCATGAGCTAATAAGATATCACATCGTTTTAAACAGTTGCATTCTCTGACATCTATATCTTAGAAGATGTGCTGATTACAGTTATCCAGAAATCTGAGGGCTGGGTACATAGCCCAGTGGCACAACATCTGCCTAGCAGGCATAAGGTTCTGGGTTCAGTTTCTGGTAACCTCCCAGAAAAGTGCAGAAATCTGCTTAAGTGGATTATACCAATGTTATTATAATGGCTGCAGTATTGTGATGTAGGTTTAGGAAACGCAATCATTGGGGGAAATTAGGCAAATATATAAGGACTCTATATTACTCCATATAACTTCATGTGGATACATAATCACCTCAAAGCACTTTCTTAAAGTGCTTAATTTTTTTAAAAAATATTTATTTATTTATTTAGTATAGCATCTCACTATGTAGCTCAGACTCATAGTGATCTTCTTGTCTCAGCCTCCCCAGCACTGGGGTTACAGGTGCATACCACCATATCCAATTTTGATGATCAGCACTGAAGGAGGGCATAAGGTACTGGGGTTCAAAGCAAGATCCTTGCACTTTCCAGGCAGGCTCTGAGAGCGATCTCTCCAGCCTCAGTTTACTAGAACATGTTGAGTAATGCTAGTATTAATAACATTTTATTTATTTATTTTTCTATGTATTTAGTATAGGGCTTATAGCATCTCATTCCACAGATCAGACTCATAGTGATCCTCTGTTTTCAGCCTCCCAAGCACTGGGATTACAGGTGTGTGCCACCATGCCCAGTCTCAGTCACTGTTTCAGTACGTCATGGGGATCAAACTGAGGTCCCTGCGTCTGCCTAAGCAGGTACTTTAGTCTGCTGAGCTATCTGGCCAGCATTTAATAGCATTAAAAAAAAACTAATATATTGTGAACTGTTTTAGAATTTTTGAATTGTTTTGATTTTTCAAAAGTATAATTTAAAAGCATAATCATAATATCATAGCAATTAGCTCTATTTTCATGATAGGAGGCCTAGAAATGAGTCATTTTCTCTTTTGGCAGCATCTCCATGGGATTCACCTTTAACAAACCAGATCATTTGTGAAATTTCCCTAGTGCCCTGAATGCTGCCACCAATTGACCAGGATTAGCTCTCAAATTTCTTTTAAAAATCAGTTTCATCTCTAAATTAATGAATACATAATAATGGAAGATGTACCAGGTATACTGTTGGAGCATGGGCAGAATTTTCAGTTTAAACTAAATGACAATAATTAAAGACAGAAAGAAAAAAAGGACCAGGTATTCTTTGGAAGCATCAAATTATTTCTTTGTCATGTTTAAGTTATTTAAAAACATTAGGATTAAATGCACGAGGAAACCCTTCCCCAGCAAACGTCACTTCTAATATCTCATCAGTCCTGATCAGACACACGTCTTCCTGGTTTGTTTTCCCATTTTTCCATTAGTTTCATTAATTGGTTATCTAGTGCTGGGCCTAGATTTTAATAGGACAACTGGTGTTCTGGAAAGGTGGGATGTCCCTACATATAGCTGATTCATTGTTGGACATTTCTCATTTACTTGAGGATAAAACTGAAATTCACTGTGAACTTTGAAGAAAAATGATACCCTTATAAAGTACTATAATTTTATTTTCACTTTTTAAATTGTTCTTCCATTAAACTCACAAAAGCTGTTTTTTTCTAATAGTTACTTTGAGCTACTTAAATCAGTGAGGCAGAGATTCCTGGTGCCAAAGTTTTCCTGAAAGCAGAATTAACCCTTTCAGTCCACCAAAGTATTAATTTTTTTGAATGGAAATGTGATCTAAGTAGTGTGCTTTCTTCATGCAATACAAATACTTTGATCCAACAAAATGTTCTCTGAATTCAGCTAGATAAAATGTTCAGCAGGCATCTCTTATTAGTCCATCTACTTCAAAGAAAATATAGATCAAATATTACAAAGGAAAATTTTAATTTCTTTGATCAGTAGATTTTTGGTTAGTTTCTATAAAGCAAGCCTTGTGTTAACCAAGTCAAAATTTAGTATTTCAGATATTTACAATAGTACAATATAATGTCTTTATTCAATAAATGATTAAATTTATTGATTGTAATACTAAATCCGTAAGTACAACTAAAAATCATAGCAGTAAGAAACTTTATTGCTCTTTCCCAAATATCCATGGTCATTTACTCTCAGAACTAGGACAAGGATGTCCTCTATAACCACTCCTATTCAATATAGTTCTGGAATCATTTACTAGAGCCATTAGAGAAGAGAGAGAAATAAAAGGAGTAAGAATAGATGAAGAAGTTAAATTATCATTATTTGCAGATGACATGACACTTTACTTGGAAGACCCAAAAACCTCCACCAAGAAGCTACTAGAATTGATACAAAAATTCTGTTGCAGAGCAGGATACAAGGTCAATAACAAAAAGTCAATAGCATTCCTCTACAAAGAAAACAAACACACTGAGAGGGAAATTAGAGAAACAACACAGTTTACAATAGCACTGCAGAAAATGAAATACCTTGGAATTAACCTAACTAAAGAAGTCAAAGATCTTTTCAAGGAAAATTATAGTACTCTGAAAAAAGAGATGAGAGATTTTCAGAAAATCACATCTTTATTCTTATATAATTTTCATTAGAAAATATCACTCAACTTTACACATTATTTGGGACAACTAGATTTAAAAAAAAACAATTTAATTCACAACTTCATATTACAATATAACTGACATGGTTCATGTTCTGTATTGTAACAAGATTTTAACACTGTTATGAACTTTCAAAAAAAGTGTTCATTTTTAATTAAATAGTAATCACAACTCACAAAGAACCCATAGCTACTTCTAAGTACAAAGGCACAATTGACACATTTGTGAACAGGTGTTTTATTTGATTACACACATTAATTAGGTCAAAAATATTCTAAACTTCAATAGTAGTGTTGAAAATTATAATTTTCAGGGTGTAAAACGTAATAATTCTGACTGACTTTAAAACCTCCGAGGGGAAGTGAGTCTTTGTCAAAAATAGAATATTGTATTCCATCCAGGCTTGTTTTAGTGCGGTTTGGTTTTCACGGCAGACTTGTTTTTCCTGCCTAGTCCCATACCCATACGGGCTATTTGAAATGACATCTTCCTGAACCAAGTCTCTGGGGGAATGACTGTCATTGGAAGGAGAGGAGCATCTTATCTATTTGTGGAAAAGCCTAGGAATTTGAACGTACCATGTGATCAGTGGTGTTTATAAAGATAGCTGATTCGTATTATTCTTTTTCTCGTTCTTTTAGAAGTGATCTCACGGATTTGTAATTGAGGACGGCCTCGAAATCACTATGTACCCACGTTGGACTCAAACTCATGATAATCCTCCTCTACCGGCCTCCTGAGTGTTGGAATTATAGGTTTGTGCTGCCAGGCCTGGCTCTTCAATTACTCTTTTAAATTCAAAAAAGTATGAGTTCAAGGGTATTGAGTAACTAAAGGCATGTAACAAAATCAATCACTTAACGCATGGGCTTTCGTTCCTTTTCCTTGTCCTGTGTACCACACACTACAGTATTCATGGGGGTACCTTCTAGTGTCAGTTGCCTTGATGTACGTTTCATAGCAGACAGGGACTGTCCCCCTCCTGAGAACAAATTGATCTTGGAGGGTTCAACATAAGCCCGTTGACATAGTCCTATCAAAAATGATTTTTACTTGAAGGCAGTGTTTTGACTCTTGAAATAATCATTGAATTTGTTTATATTTTGTCCTTTTCCTTAAAAAGAAATATTTCTCAAAAATGAAGCAAAAAGATCAATTCCAAAGTTATTTTTGGCAAAAGAAAAATTCTCTAGAAAGAACAATATATGTTCAGTGATTGAACCTGAAGTTTTTCTGCCTGTGTACTTGTTTTATAAGCTGTAGATTATAATTGTATCTACTTTATTGCAATTGCATGTATTAATTCTATTTGGTCATTGTAGTTTGCTATTGTGATAAATATGATACTGCCTTTTTGCTGATCACAAAAATGATTAACTCACAAAATAACTTTCACTGATACTGGCAGGATAAGTTTTCTAACTCAAATGGTCTAACTTCCGATCCTATAATCTCAATTTTTGTTTGTATGTTTGTTTGTATATTTGGTTTTTATTTATCTGGTACAGGGTCTCACTACCCAGCTTGGACTAATAATGATCCTCCTGGTTTTAGCCTCCCCAGCACTAGGATTACAGGTGTGTGCCACCAGGCCAGGTCTCAGTGCCCTGCTAAGCATGCCTGTGGGCAGGGACTGAGTGGTCTGTGGTGCTGGGGACTGAACCCCAGTCCAGGTGTTTGCCTAAGCAGGCACTTAGTCTGCTGAGCTATCTCTCCATTCATTCAATTATTGTTATTAAAACAGCTTATTCTGTCCTTTGCATCTGCTATTTGTTCTTGCTTTTCTTTTTACTCTTTAAAATAAAATTATATATATATATATATATATATATATATATATATGCTCCTTTCTGCCAAAAAATACAACTCATTACTTCAGAACTTATGTTGTGACAAATAATGTTTTAAACCTTTCTTCCTTTTTTTTTTTTTAAAGTGTATTAGTACATGTGTGTAGTACATAATATTTTCATTGCTTGTGGGAAGTAGGTGTGTGTACATTACACATCTTACCTCCATTTACAGCCTTTTATTTTGGGGGGACATGCTTATAGAACATGATGTTTCCATTCCTTGTATGGAGTTGGTGCATGTACATAGGGCATCCAAATTCGTTTTATTTTTTCTTATCCCTTCCCTCTTTCCCTCCTCCTTCCTCCCTCATCTCTTGGTCCCTTCTTTCTTTAAGAGCTGCCTGTCACCATAATACCTATTATTTATCTTTTGTTTTGCCCTTTATTTTTATTCTGAATTTCTCATAAAAGACAAACATTGTATAGGGGGGTTGGGGAGATAGCTCAAAGTAATAAGTACTTGTCTGGCATATGCAATGTCCAGAGTTCAATCCCTGGTACCACCAAAAAATAAAAAGATAAACATTGTGAAATTGAAGTTTGTGTGTCTGATTTACTTTACTTTATATGATGATCTCAAACTGTGTCAATTTTCCCCTCTGAAGACCAAAGCCTATTTTCTCCCTGGCAGAGCAGTACTCCATGGTGTGCACGTAACACACTTCCTTTATCCACTCGATTGCTGATGGGACGTATGGGTCTCTTCCAAAAATTAGCTATCAAGAGCTATGCAGCTATAAGCCTGAGGATGTGTGTATATCTCCGCTATACAATGTCTTTAACTCTTTTGAAAAACTCCTAGAAGGGGAAGACTAGGTCAAATCAAATTTCTAATTTTCATCTTTTATAGAAGCTCCATACTGGTTTCCATAGTGGTTGTATTACTTCACGTTCCCACCAAGAGGGACAAGAGCTGCTTTATCGCTGCAGTCTCTCGAGCTTTTGTTATCTGTTTGTTTCTTGATGGCGCTCATTATTTCTGTGATAAGGTGGGATTCTAGCACTGTTTTAATTTGTATTTCTATAATGGCCAACAGTACCGAGCCTCTCTCATATGCATGTATTAGTCTTTTGTACTTTGAAGTGTCTGTTCCTTTCACTAGCCCATTTTGGGAGTTCTACTTTCTGTCTTGTTTTTTTCAATTCTACATATGGGTTCTCTGAAGAATCTCTGGTACAAGTTTTGTTTTGTTTTTCTCTTTCTGCAGGCTGTCCTTTCCCTTTGTTCTTTTTTTTTTTTTTTCTATACACAACCTTTTTAATTTAATACAATCCCACTTGTTGGTTCTTAAAACTATGTCCTGTGCTACTGGGGTTTGTTTAAAAAGTCCTTACTTAAGTTTATGGCTTCAAGAGTTTCCCTATCTTAAATTGTAGCAGATTAGGTGTTTCTGGGTTAGCATTTAATTCTTGGATTCATTTTGATTTTAATTCAATCCTTGATTATCCACAGACTGAAGAATGAATCTAGACCCCTCCCTCGCACCATGTACAGAAACTTCCTTCTATTCAGAAAACTCTTGCCACCTTTGTATAAAATATGCATCATTATCATTTCTGATTTCAAGGTGAAGGAAACATTACATAAAAGGGATCGGCTCATAAAGGCAACACAGATGGCCGGCGGCAGAATGCAAATGCACCTCCTGGACTGTTGGACTCTTTTTGTCAGGAATTTAATCTCATAATGCTTCCAAGTTGGCCTAATGCAGCTTTAAACCTCCTTCTACTGCTCTAGCTATTAATGTTCCTTGTTAACTAAGTCTCACCTTCTTTTCCTTTATTGTTCTTATTTTTTGGCTAGCCTTGATTTTTTTTTTTTTTAATCAAATTCTAAGATAGAGTCCATGTTGAATAGGAACTAAAGGTGGGATTCCCTGAACTAAAGGCTCAGGGTTCGTCTCTATTTAATTTCCTAAAAAGAACTGAATGTTTAAGCTCTGAGCTGACAATTAGACCTCCTTCTCTCACGCATACCTTGCTTCTTACTTTTCCTGTTTTGGATAATTGTACTGTTTTTTTGCCTACTTCATACAGCAGAAATGCAAGTGTTACATTTCTTCCTTCCTTGAGCGCCTTGAGCCATTCAAGCACCGGAACTTACTGAGTTTACCTCTTCATCATCAATCAGCCTTTTCAGACAAAGCACACTTATTTACGTGGCTAATATGACACCCTCAAATCTGAGACTTGTTTATTTTTCCTGCTTTATAATTGCCACTCCCTGTGGCTCAGTTTAAGGTGAGGCAAGGCTCCAGTCCAAACCTCTTCGAGGGAAACCGGATGTTTAGGGGCTTTGGAAAAATGCTTGTGAGCAAAACAACAATTTAAAAGGAGACAGCGACGTGCAGACTCAGTTCCCAGTCCTGAGATCTCAAGAATAAACAATCGATGATGCACAGAGTGTATGCTGTGACGCTGTGGCGTTTGGTCAGTTCGCTATATCAAATACACATCCTTCTCTGAGACCTTCAGTTTAAAAAGTTCCAATTGAGAAGTAGCTCCATTGTTAAATTGGAGAACATCTGTGTTTACCATCCACTTTCTCACAATTGATTAACACTAAAGATCTGATCTGAACCCCAGAGTTTGAAGTTCTGAGTACAAAGTCTTACATGCACATAGATCTGCATCTTCTGGCTGGAGCATGTGTCAAAGTTCTGTACTTTTATTTCATCTCTTACTGTCCTATAAATAGTAGTCTATTGTACTTCTTTCACCAGAACTTTTGACTTCTCTACTGACCACATAATTACTCATTTAAGGCCAATGTTCTTGCTTAATTATTCATATGTAAATGTAATTAACATTGGTATTTAAATTTGAGTAAGTTTGTATGTGCTTTAATTTAAATAATCTTCGTTTCTGCTTTATTCAATAACACATAAAGTGAGGCTTCGGATCTGGCTAAGTTATAGAGTAGTAGCATAGGCAAAGACCTGTACCATAAAAATAAATTAATGAAATGAAAAAAGATTAATTAGTTTTTGGCTCTAAATTTATGCACAAAAGTCATTTCATTTTTTTCTATTGTTAGAGTGTTACATGATACATTTTCTGAAAAGGCTTGTGATACACAATTAAAAATAGATTTATCTGATGATGAGACTAAGGGCAAACTTTGACTGTTTTTAAAATATTTCTCTTCTAGTGCTTGGTTTTTTAACACAAAACGTGCTGTTTCTTTAATCATGCAAATAATTCTATACTATATTTACAACTTTCATTCACAACTCTTATGCTAAAATATTCACAAAGAAAGATTTATGTCGAAGAATTCATAAAGACACTCTCCAAAATGTGTATTTATTGCTAAAAATCTCCTTACAAATAATATCAGTGTATTCATACCAAGCACCCTGTCTGTTACATCAGGTTAAACATTTAGGGAAAAAATGCTTCTTTAAAAGAACTCCATGTAAGATAACGAGTTCCTGTTCCATATTTGTGGTTTTCTACTGAATTTACTTCATGTTTGATGATTTAAACAAACAATATTTTCTGCTTATAAAGCTTGTAATTTATTTTCTTTTTATGAACATGCATAGTCACTTCTTTTCCTTTTTAAATCACAATCTACACAAAGATGGAGCTTTATAATTTTTTTAAAGCAAATACATGTATAATCTATTATAATTTCCCCATGTGAACCTAGAGATTTAACAGATGGCAAAGAGCACTTGGGGTAAGAATTAAAACATGGAGATTGACTGTACTGTCAAATTATATATTACGGCACATAGAATATACACTCAACTTTCTTTTGTCTATCATGGAAGGGCTTTGCGAAGATAAGGAAAGCGCAGAATTACCCAGCTCTGATTGCTTCATCAAGCTCAGTAGTTTATGACTTGTATTTCTGTATCATTTTCTAGGAAATTCTTCTAGTACACTGCAGTGGAGTTTCAGCGTCCAATTTTCCCTTCTCAAATGACACAAATATTTTCAGGTGATAGGAGCATCATCTACTGGCTAGATAAAAACCAATGTCTCAGGATTATTTTTACGTGCAACTGTGTCCTTCACTCCCAACAATCATGGGTCTGAGATGAAAGATCTCGCAAACCATTAAAGCTCCATGCATTTTCCCTGAATCAGCACAATTCTAAAGTACAGGTGTTTCTGTAATTATGATACATTGGCAAAACTCTCAGCATTCCATGGCCCTCAGACTCACGCTTCCACCTCATCAGTCACATGCCACACTAACTCCACCCTGTGCCCTAAATCTCGGGTGTCATTAAGAGGCTGCAGACTTCAGAGGGCAGATTTGCAGCTGTGATGTATAATACAGAACATTTCATGAAAAATGTATGAGTAGTTTTTTCCCTAATATTTTCTCTGTAGCGATCTGCCAGGACCATAACCATCTAGACATGTTTATTATACAGATTTTTAAAGAGGCTTTCATTGCTATTTGTGATGTGATGTTCCCTTGTTATTTCATAAACACTCCATTGATATTCTTTATGCGACAAAGTGCTGTAAACCCCAGAACACAGCTGCTTCTTTCCAACAAAATCTGTATTTTCAACCATAGAGGTTACACCTTGATATAACTGTAGTACTTAGTGTCCTTTTTGATACACTAGTTCATAGCATGTTTATGCTATTTATTTCAAAGAAGACTTATATATTTAGCACATTCTAAATGCCCAAATAATCAGATGGCGCTTCAAAAGTATGGGAAGAATATGATAATACTTTAAATCATGGGTCTGCATAAAAAAGTAACATACATGTGAAATATGTTGCTTTCTTCTGAAAACCAGGAACTTTTAAAGACTGTCTTATTCTATCTAGTTTAATTATTTTTTCATTCATATCTATTTATAAACTCATAAATTGTATAATTATCTCTCTGGATTCTGTAAATACATTATTTATGTGCATCATGCTTTGAAAACACTATAAGAACTCAGATATTTCTTCTGTTCCCTTCCTCCCTTCTTCCCTTCTTCCCTCCCTTTCTCCCTCACTTCCTCTCTTCCTCCCTCTTTTTCTCCCTCCCTTCCCATGGCACCCCTCCCTCTCTCCTTCCTTGCCTCAGTCCTTCCTTGGTGCCAATCTTCCATTCTTTTTTCTTTTTTTCTCTCATCTTTCATACATTTATCCACGAACTACTTTGGAACCCCAGAGTCAGAACCTGACTTGAGCAGATTGAGTATCTTAATTATATAATGTTTTATGCACTCTTTCCTGCCTTTTTATTTTCTACTGAGATAGGAAATTGCTAAGCAGATCCAGATATATTTATAAGCACTAAAGAGAAAATGTGTTATACTTTGCAGAAAAACTGTAACAACAGTTCATCACTGATACAAAGAAAAGAAATACAAATCTCCAAATTACACAATTTCAAATTATATAAAATTGTAAGTAATCATTCCATGATGAGTAGCACTATGAAAAGTTGTCGCTTGTTATTTTTTATTTGTTATTTTCATTATAAACAAGACCATTTTGATAGTAACAATCTATCCTAAACACTTGCAGAAAAATAAAGATTAGGGCACTTCCAAATCTAGTCTAATTCACTTTTTCTAGCAACAAAACTTCATCTATTATATTCTTAAATGTCTTTCTACTGCAAAATGATAATATTTCAGTGGTAAATGGAGCCAGGTTGCTATAACTAGGAGCAGTAAAAACATGATAATTTTCAGAGAAAAGTAATGTCTGTTCTTTTTTTCTCTATAGTGAATTTTGACATAAAGCATTTTGGTATGATGAGAGTTAATGGAACTACCATCTTAATGGAAATACATTTTTGACAAAACTACAGTACACTGATTCATTATGAAAAGATTGCTTGTATTGATCTATTGCTTTATTGCATTCAAATTTTGGATTAAAAATGCTAAATAGCATGATATTCAAGTACCTCAGTTCAATCAAAACAGATGCATTAAATCACCACTGCTAAATCTTACCATCACCTTATAATAATGTATAAACATAGTAAAAAAATGCTGCAGTATTGCTTCGTGTTGGCTTGTAACCCTTTGGCTACTATTTCTTGCCATGAGCCAAGCATCGTGCTCAGTATCTTATATCGTTCATTGTATGGAACCCTCTAAAGAAATTGAGGGATGGAATTTTCTGCCTCAACATTAAGTTTAACAAAAATGAGGTGTAGAGTTGTTTTTCTCACTCTATAATTTTCCTGACAAATGTGTGAGAAAGTCTTTTGTGACCTTAATGCCAAGGACATTATTTGTTCTAGGATTTTTGATATTTATTACATACTTGTGGGCTATTTCAGTCGTTGTTTTGTGGACTTTTTGTTCAGTTTGGCTTGATCTTAATATTTTTCAGCAACTGCTATTTATTATTAAGTCATATTCAACATCAACAAGGTGCAGCATCTACAAAAAGCACTACCTAACTTTCAATCTGAAGGCAAACATTCAAGTGATAATTCAAATTATCCCCCAAATGCAAAGATGCATTTTAAAAACATCTTTTTAGAGTCAGCCAACAAATTAAAATGGTTAACAAAAATACAAATGCAGAAGCCTGGTATTGATGTGTTACAAAGGCAGCTACTTACACATTTCTATCGATTTGAACATCAGTCTTCCAACCGCTCAGCTTCCTGCCATTTATCATACTCTGGACTCTCTCAGCTGCCTCCAGGAACTCAGACTTAACCACACTGCAGTCCTAGGATTTTCCTTTCTCATCTTTTTGTTGGCACAGAGCGCATGGCTATATTCATTGATTTTTTTTTTTTTTTTCAGAACCAGGGATTGAACTCAGACCCTTGCACCTGCCCGGGAAGCGCTAATCCTACCGAGTCATCTCCATGGCCCCTTCACACCTTACATGTAATGTCAAGTATATTCTTCACAAAATCCAGCAGGCCTTTGTGGTTGCACCAAAGCATGTCATCCAGGTGTCCTCCAAAGGCTCTTACGAAGTTTCCTGGGAAGTTTCCACGTTCCATCCCCATGGTGCAGTCAAAGCTGGAACTATCACAGCCACCCATAGCCAGACCTGTATGCCCGTTATCAGTGCTGATAGCCTAGCTGTGCAGTCATCATGTGCTCCAGTCCAACACCCTTGGCTCGAGGGCCGTGTGGTCTAAGCTTAGGTCTTTGTGCTCGTAAACTCAATGGTTTGGACCATATGTTCAAAGGGCTCCACCTTGCACTCCAGGCTGAAGCCCGTACTAGTACCCATGCACTTGGCACCAGAGCCAGTGGATATCACATTCTGAGTGGTGTGCTCAAGGCTGGAATCCACATGGTTGAGGTCTATTGGGCCCATGCATTTGGTTCTGGAGGACGGGCACTAGGCTGAGCCCATGTAGTCCGTTAGCAGGGACTATGTGCTGCAGCTCAGAGCCCAACTAGGAAAACACCATGTCTTAAGACTACACCCATGTGTTCCACACCAATCACACAGCACAGCCAATGTCAGTGTCCACCTTCTCAATCCCAGGGCTGCTGCCTACTTCCTTACATTCTTTCTGCCTTGCATTGATCTCTCCCCTCCTTAGTGCTTTATTCAGAATTTCATTTATCTAACTCATTGCCATCCTGAATAGCCGGTGTTTTCTGTATCAACAAAAAGGACTTCATGCCTTTCGTTTTACTCATTTTAAATGATATATCTTCTATTTCCATTCCAGTAAGCCCTAAATTTCTTATTCTAAGGACATTGTTCAAGTGGCATCCATTGGTTCCCCTCCTGGTCCAAATTTCTAATATCACCCAGTCAGTGGGAAATTGCTGTGGATGTTATTGTCAGGAGATCTCTGTTTGGTAGTCTATCTCATCCATTCTCACATATAGTCATCTACTGCTCTATCAAATAGCCCCTGAGAATTAAACATACATATAGTTTGAAAAGCCTCAAGAATATTTTTAAAAGTTACAGTAGCAATGTCACTGCTCCCATCTGTCCTGTCTGCTTGGACCACCACGTCAGGCAAACTAATCACTTCCTTCATTTTCTTCTAGCCAACTATATAATCCAGATTTGCTACCAATACCATGGCTCCAAGTCTTCCTGCCTTTTGTGCTTCTCTTCTGGTACAGGCAACGTTGGGATCTTTTCTTTCAGTGGTCTTCCACTCAGACTATTCTTCCATAGCATTTCACCACCTTTTTGCTCCATGTTCTCTTTCTTCTTGAATTTAGTATTAGCACATCTCCCTGACTTCCCGTAGCATCTGTTCAGAGCTCCATGTAGGTTTTCTCCCCAAATTTGTCTTTAACTAGGTCTCCAAGTGATTGGCATTTCACATCAAATGTATGCTTGTAATGGAAGTCTGTATCTTTTCATTGGCTTGGCATATAGCTTAAAGTTATTGTTCACACTTTATTATGTATCACTCTTTCCTCTTCTTGTTCTGAGTAGATTGTTCCTCATTTTTCTGTTCATAGCCATGTTACCTCTCAACACACTGTGTGGTCAGCTCTCCACCCCTTCTTGGGTGTCAGCACAGCTGTGTAGGCCTTCATTTTCTCCACTTTCAAGTGTTGTGTGTGTCATTTTAATCTTAGCTCTGCTACTTCTAGCTGTGGAGTATCAGTAAGCTACCTGATTTCCTATTCTTCAGAATCCTCAAGAGAATGGGAACTAAGAGGAACAATCTAACAATTAAAGAGTAAATGTGAGGGTTAACAGGATACCGCATCTAGTGTACCTAAAAAATAGAAACCATTCATTAAGTGGTTTTTTTTTTTTTTTTTTTTNCCGGGGATTGAACTCAGATCCTTGCGATTGCCAGTCAAGCGCTTGTCCTACTGAGCCATCTCTTCGGCCCCATTTCATTAAGTATTAATTATTGATGTTATCACTATTATTACTAATATAATTATTACAGATATAGAGTCATTATTTCTTTTTAAAAAAGAAATAACTTTCTCTTTTGAAAGTCACTAACTTTTCTGGAGATAATGAAAAACTTTCAGTACAGAATCCAATTTAAAATACCAATTTATTTTTAAACGATGAATTTTGAATATTTGTTTTTTCAGCATATTTATGTGAATTACATAATTAGAAACCCAATATGTATTGTTTAGCTGACTACATTTGATTTATTAGAATTTTACTAATTAATCCTCTCAACTTGAAAATGTAACTTATGTAAGTGAGTATCTAAAACTGTAATAGTATTATGAGTGTAAACAGGATTGCATGTTGTTTTCATTTAACATTTAATAATCTCCATTAAAATTTTTGGGTTACTTCAATGACTCTTTCACAGTAGATTAGGAGTGGAGTTGTAATATGCAATGTCTTGTACATTTGTCAATACATTGCACTTATTAGCTTCGATCAATTACTTGCTTATTTGCATGTGAATTATTTCTCAATTTATTTTCCCACAGTAAAAGTCAAGCAGTACAAATTGTTTCAATAATAAAATTTTCTGTAAATTACACTTTTATTTATATAGGTTAGTTAATATTTAAAGTACAATGTGAAGAAACTCATTTACAAAATATTTATTATCATATAAAAAGCATTTATTAAAATAATTTTGCAATATAAAAATTTTCTCACCTTAGCCTTATTAGTTTGAAATTTCATAAATCCAGCTTTTATGAAATATAATATACCTGATTATAGTATCTATTAGTTTAAGACCAAAAAAAAGGCCTCCGAGAAATAATACTCTCACAGAAATTACATATATGTGTATATATATATATATATATATGATAATTTTTAAAGCACATTATATAGTAAATGAGTAAATTTCTTTATTTATTAAGAATTGATTTCTAAAAGAATGTTGACCTAAATAATTTTACCAGGAAGAAGTATAACTTACTTTTCTTGTTACTGGAAGTTCAACTTAGGGAGTGAAACTAGTCATTTAATCCATAAAACACAAGCAGATCCCACAATTTTTGTCATTTCTATGCTCTTGTTGGAAAGCCCAGTTTGACAAGCTTCAAGAAACACATAGGGTATTATTTATACAAGGAAATTGATGCTTCCTAGCATACCAAATGGATATAAAAATTTTAATATTCAAAAATTTTAATCAGAACATGTATTTTTAAATGATATTATTACTTATGTACTATCTATATAATGTTAGTTTACAAGCTTAGCTCAGAAAATTCAAATATATTAATAAATGTCTGATAAATGAATTTAACCAGGAATTATTTGTCCTCAAACAGTTAGAAAATTTTGTTGAAAAAAATGATAGTCAAATGAAGTTTTATTAGCTTCAATAATATAAAATATTATCTTCATAAATTTTATAGTGCGAGCTTCTATTTGTATTTTCAGTACCTTGGTGGGAAGTGAAAGCCATCAGAAATTATGTGGCACAGAAATCCTGCTTACTTAACTCTTTTAAGAATATTGGATTTGTAATATCAGTAATTCTAATATAAACAGCATCACTATAAACTGATTAAGGTAGATTTTTATGCTTATCATAGACTGTAGAATAAGTAACCAATAATTTTATTCTTACATGAAATTAAAAATATGAATATTATTCTCTCAACAACATAGATAGAAAAAAATTTCAAAAGTGTTGAATAAGGGGCCAGGGAGATGGCTCAGTGGAATAAGCGCTTCCCTGGCAAGCACAAGGGCCTGA
>NDGN011491950.1:387-13828 GCA_002564285.1 Tympanoctomys barrerae | reverse complement strand
TGTGCTTCGCTGAGCTTGTTCCAAGTAGGTGCTTTAGACCACTGAGCCATCTCTCCAGCCCTCATTATTACATTTTACAGATAAATATTACAATTAAAAAATAAATATAATATGTTGGCTTATCAAAAATTGAATCACTGAGATGTGAAACTTTGATTGCGTACCAAATCAAAGAGAAATGATAGTACAAAGCTGGCATGACACACGTGGCCGTGTAGAGCTACTTATTGCTACTTGAGTGTGAAGAAAAGATTAGCCATGTTTATTCATTCATGGGTTCATTCATTCAGAAGCCCACTCGGTGAGCCAAGTGCATGTTAGGCGCTGGAGATACCAAGGATAAAGACGTGAGCCCCTCTTTAAAAGAGAGGCAGGACTATAAACAAATGGGAGAAAATACTGTAAATATATTGTGGGCACCAGGCTTAGCAACATTGGGAAGGGGCAAATGGTAATGGCTTCATCCTTGAAAGCCATTGCTAGTCTGGTTTTCTGTAACTTAACTGTATAATATCACCCACTGGACAAAATCATTTAAAAAAAAGCAGGCAGATATGGTGGGGCTCACCTGTAATCCCAGCACTCCGGACACTGAGGCTGGCGAAACACTTGAAGTTCAAGGCCAGCCTGGACTACACAGTGAAGGTACACAGTGAGACCCTTTCTCAAAAGACAAACAGAGAGAGCAAGAGAAGGACTATGTCCTAAGAGCTGAAGTATTTGAATAATGTAGAGAGGCCAGGGAGGTGGCTTAGCAGAATAAGTGCTTGCCTGGCAAGTGCAAGGGTCTGAGTTCAAATCCCTGGTTTTGCAAATACTACTACTAATAATAATAATAATAATTTATAATGGTTTTACTCCTTAGAAAACTTGAATTCATTTTGACAACATGATAACATCACTGGTCTTATAGTAGAAGAAAAAACATAGCATTGTCAGGCCTAGGAAAGGGCTTATAGACCAGGCATGGTGGCACACACCTGTAGTTGCAGCACTTGGGAGGCTGAGGCAGGAGGGAAGATCCCCAAGAGTTCTGGGCCAGCCTGCGCTATAGTGAATTCAAGCCAGCCTAAACTGCAAAGCAGGAGGTCAAAAAGAAAAAAAAAGTTGTTTTTTTTTTAAATCTAATTGTAATAATTTAAAGGCAAGTTTTTGAAGCTGGAGGTATAGCTCAGTGGTACAGCATTTGCCTATGATGAGAAAAGCCTTGGGGTGGATCCTCAGCGAGAAAGAGAGGGAGCTGGCGCTGCTGTTTTTCATGGTCAGGAAGGCTATACTTGCCTCCGTCATGTTCCAACAGCACACTTACCTACCTTGGGTTTCTTTTCTCTGAGCTGAACAAGCCATTTTAACTTCAAGCACAATCTAGGCATGGTGGCATACGCCTGTAATCCCAGAACCCAGGAGGCTGAGGTAGGAGGATCACCACAAATTTTAGACCAGCCTTTGCTATTAGTGAGTTTTAGGCCAGCCTGAACTGCATACCAAGACCCTGACTCAAAACAAACAAACAAGAAAAAAAAAAAAAAATCAAGCTCAGCTACAAAGTAGCTCAGCTCTCAAAATATGTATTTAATTAATTTAGTTAATTGTTTATTTACTTGACTTTCTCCTCGCTATACTGGAAACTTCTTCCAGGACAGAAACGACTTTTTACTCATTTTTATGTCTAATGGCCTCAACACAATTCTTGGCACGCAGCAGGCAATAGATACAGAAAAAAAAAATGTCAACACACGCACTCAGTCCTTACTAACAACATTTAAGTTATCTAACGCCCATCGTTTGTACATTTTTCTTGCCCTGGTTTCCAAACAGCCTACTACATAGCTTATCAGTGTTCCATCAACTTGAAGCCCAGGGACTTGCCAGGGAACTTCAATTCTCAGCAAAAGCAAAGAAACCTTCTGCGTGCGCTCACGCTCCCATTGGATGCATCCTGAAAGTGTTCCTCCTGTTGGATATCTGTGATACCTCAGCGAAGAAAGCCCTGCACACATGGCCTTAAAATCTACCTCAAATGATTGCATTTATTATTTTGATCCTCACTTTGGCTGGAGCTGCTGTAAATGCCTCGGAACATGCAAATTATGCTAAACAAGAAACCCGGGCTGTACCTGAAGAGTTGGCAGTTGAAAAGCATAAAGCAGCACAATGCATTTAAAAGCCTCTTGAAGAGCCGCTTTTTGCCGCCTCGATGCCAGGCATGGCAGTGTGTGGCAGGAAGAGTTGGGGAAACTGCTTTAAAAACCTATTAACTAGGAATGTGAAAAAGCAGGGAACAATCAGGAAAGGAAGGAGATGCTTGCTGTTTAAAAGGCTTTTAAATGTGACCATATTTTTGTTGGCTTTTTGCCTGCGACATAAAATGAAGCCGGTGCCCTGAACGGCGTAGGGCAGGCGGCAGAAGGAGGGGTGAACGCAGGCGGAGCGAGAAGTCAAGGCTGAATCGGGACCCTGCGCAGCTGTGGAGACTCCGCGATGACTTCCTGAAGCAAACCCCGAGTTCAGAGCACTAGCTCCATCGCCCTCCCGTTCTTGTGTTTTTCTTGAGCCCATGAATAGTTGTCTGGGCTGCCTTCCCTGCAGGAAGGAAAGAGTTAATAAGCCAGCCAGCCAAGAGGCAGGAATGGAGAGGAGGGAGTCGAGGAACTTGGAGTTGAACAGCTGACAGCAGATTCCGCAGGTGCAAGGAGGCAGCCAGCTCGGCGGCGGGCGCGGGCTGCAGAGCACAGTTCTCCCTGTCGGGCCTGTGGCCCGATTTCCTGACTCTGAAAGAACTGAATGGCATGGCCCAGAGCCCCAGAGGTCTTCTTGTACAATTCTGAGAACTGTCACCTTTCAGGAGGAAGCGGTCTCCAGCGTAGACTGAGTATATGATGTCTTGGTGATGGCAAGGGAAGATTTTATTTTCATGTTAGGAAAGAAAAATGCTCCAGATATTTACATAAGAAATGGTGTGTGAAACTTCACAGCGCAGTGCTTCGCCCTCCTGCAGTTGAGTGTCAAGAGGCCCGTGTATGTGTGTGTGTGTGTGTGTGTGTGTGTGTAAAAGGGGACCATAGCTCATACTAATGTGTAATGTGTAAGTACCATGACAAATAAGTTCATAACAGTAGGATAAGAGAGTAATGGGTTACATTGGAGTATCTATTTCTAGTTAGCTAGCTTATATTCTTGTAATCATTCCATTTTTTTTGAAGCCATACTGTACATTGTAGCAGACCTTCCAAATCTTTCTGGCTCTCCAATAATAAAAAAGTTAATTAAATAATACTACAGATGTTTGCTATGATTCCTTAGGAAAATATTCCAGCCAGATGTGTTGGCACACACCTGTCATCACAGAACTCAGGAGGCTGATGCAGGAGGAGTGCTGGGAGTTTGAGACCAGCCTGGGCTGCAAAGTAAATTCTAGGCCAGCCTGGACTGCAGAGTGAAACCCTGTCTCAAAAAAACCAAAGAGGAAAGAAACAAAAGAAAAAAATTCCAGCACTGGATTGCTAGTAGAAAAATTAATTTCATTTATCATGCACTGGTGAACATGGCCTGCATGTTGAAACCCTTTGGCCAAACTCTAGCTTGAGGTGTGCATTTGTAATAAGATAGAAAAACTAAGGAAGTTGAGATCATTCACTCCACACAGAGTCCAGGAAAGACAGATTCCTTCGGTTAGTGATAGTTAAATGGGAACTAGCACCTACTATTAAGTCCAATTTAAGGGCCAGGAGATGGCTTAGTGGAATAGGCACTTCCCTGACAAGTGCAAGTGCAAGGGCCTGAGTTCAATCCCTGGTTCTGAAAAAAAAAAAAAAAAAATCCAATTTAAGGTCCCCTTTTATTCTCAGAACTACTGTAGGTCTTTGAATTCTATTCCAAACAAACACAAAAATATAGTTATACTATAAATATGATTTGAACTCTTCATGGGCCAAAATCAGAAGGGAACACAAAGAAGTTAGGTTACTTATGGTTTGAGATGATAGTATGACAGAGTGTATTGTCCTTTTAAAATGTTGCTTTAGCATGTTTGTAATAAAAGCTGTTAGGGAAGTCAGTAGTGGTGGTGCACACCTACAACTCCAGCCTTCTGGGAGGCTGAGACAGGAAGATCGCAAGTTCAATCCCAGCACAGCAACTTTAGAAAGACCACATCTCAAAGTTTGAAAATAATAATAAGGACCAGGAATGTAGCTCACAGTACAGCACCTGCCTGGCAATTGTGAGGCCCTGAGTTTTATTCCCAGTATTATAATAAATAATAATAATAATAATAATAATAAAGCGTGTCTGCTTAGGCAGAGTGCAGCGGCCAGGGTTTGATCCCCAGCATGCTGTGCCGGCCCTGCCCCTGGGACGCCCTGAGACATGATTGAGACTGGGTGTGGTGGCGCGTGCCTGTAATCCCAGCACTTGGGAGGCTGACAACAGGAGAATCACTACGAGTGTGATCTATGTGGTAAGACCCTGTAGACCCTGCACTACATACATTAAAAAAAAAAAAAAAATAGTAACAGAGGGCTAGAAATGTAACTCAGTGATAAGACCCTAGGTTCAATCCCTAGAACCATGAAAATTTTTCTTTAATAGAAGAAAGAGAAGCTGGGGATGTAGCTCAGTGGCATAAGTGCCTGCCTGGCAAGTGTAAGGTCCCAAGTTCAATCCCCAGTACTGGGGAAAAAATAAATAAAAACCCTCCATTGTAGAAGAAAAAGAACACTGGTGTGGTAGCACATGCCTATAATCCTAGCACTGAGGAGGCTAAAATGATTACCACAAGTTTGAGGCTAGCCTGATCTACATAGTAAGACTCTATCTAAAAAAAAAAAAAAGAAGAAAGGAAAAAAAGGAGAAAAAAGAAGTTGGTGGTAGGAATATTAATAGCACTTTTCAAGCTTCTCATTCCACCTGCGCATTAGAGCTCTCTAGCTAGTGGGACCTAAAACACATAAACAAATTTTAAAATAAAGGACGGCTCCCCAAAATATGTGGCTAGATTTGGGGTAAATGACAAAGAACTCAGCAGCCACTCACCCACCAGATAATGAGCACAACCAGGAAGACCTTCCGTCAGGGGAAACAGGAAACAAAAATGACCAAACCACACCCCTTCCTCCAAATGCCAAAGGCACCAATCCCTGAACTCTGAGGTCAGAGCACCTTGTCATTGTCAGGCATGGGGACTTCTCGGTGAAGGCATCCACAAGCCCTCTGCCTCAGATTTTCAGAAGTAGGCGGATGGAGAAAGCCCGCTGCTACCGAGGATGATCAGCCTGGAGTCAGACACTTAATGAGGGACAGCGAGGACCACGGGCTCACACGGGACAGGCGAGAGTTCAGAAGAAGGAGGGGGAGAGACAGCGACTGTGCGCACGTCACAGGCTTGACTTCCAGCCTGACTTCCGGCAAATGATTTTCACGATCCAAAGTGAACCTAAGACGTATTTTTCTCATAAGCCAAGAAAAGGTCTTCACAAGTAGAGACAAAGGCACGTTCATTTTCACTGCAGAAACCCTCAAGCGTGATGTGTTTCCCTATAAACCCCCTCCCTCTTGAGTAAAGATTATTTTAGTCCGATCATTTTTGAAGTTCATACTAATAAATTTGCTATACATTCTTACCAGTATTCTTTTTTTTAATGTGTTTTTTTTATTTTTCTAACATTTATTCATTTGTGTGTGTGTGCGTGTGTGTGTGTGTGTGTGTGTGTGGCCAGCCCCGCCCCCAGGTGGGCTGAGCTGGCCACACACACACACACACACACACACACACGTGGTGCTGGGGGATCGAACCACGGCCCCCGCGCTCTGCCAAGCCTGCTCCAAGTAGGCGCTCCAGACCACCGAGCCATCCCACCAGCTTTACCAGTATTCTTTAAAACCTGTTGGAAAAAGTAGTGCCTTTGGGAAATCCAACTCATCATTAAAATGTTTTCCCAGGTATTCAAAAACTGGTTTGCAGTTTCTGTATTCCCTTTCACTAGACCTCTAAATACACCCATGCTTTTCCTCACCAAAAAAAGAAATATGAACTAGGGCCGGCCGGGGAGACGGCTCAGTGGAATAAGTGCTTCCCTGGCAAGTGCAAGGGTCTGAGTTCAATCGCCGGTTCTGCCAAAAACAAAAGTAAACAAAATACAGTAAAATAAAAATGACATTGAGAAATATCAAATGAACCCACTTCAACAGGTTTCAAAACTATACCACTAGGGGCCAGGGAGGTGGCTCAGTGGAATAAGTGCTTCCCTGGCAAGTGCAAGGGTCTGAGTTCACTCCTTGGTTCCACCAAAAAAAAATAAATAAATAAATAAAAACAAAAATAAAACTATACTACTACCCTATTATTTTAAAGCCTTTCTCTTCTCAAGACTCATTGCTTACAACTGATTATTCTCTTTAGAAAGCACCAGCGCACAGAGCCTAAATTTTAATTCAATCCCCAGTATTCCTGTTCTGCTCCTCCCCTCCTTCTCTGACAATATCCACAGCTATTTTCCCTTCATTGTGCCCAAGACTTCCTTTTGGGCTACGCTGCCTTTTAGAGCCACATTTCTTCCTACTCCTCTTTCTCATTGGACCCTTTCTGGACCTTAAATTATGAGTGTTGCACTTTGTGATTTATTGTTTTTATCTTTTTTACCCTCCTCACCTCCTTAATAAAATGTCTCACCTCAAACTAGATTTCCTAAGAAAATAACATGTTTAAACATCTGCAACAGGGGCTAGAGAGATAGCTCAGTAAAATAAGTGCCTGCCTGGCAAGTGCAAGGTCCTGTGTTCAATCCCTAGTACCACAAAAATAAATAAATAAACATCTGCAACTATTGCCCAGTTAAATATTTGTTTCACCTTCAAATGTGTGAAACCATACTCAACAGTGTGGTCCTTTTCTGCTCCTAGCCTTACTCCATATTCTCTGCAGCTCTGCTGTATTCTACCTTGCTGTGGCAATAGGCAGACTAGCTATGTGTGGTCCTGGCTAAACTGCCCATGGACCGTGATGGCAACCCTCCGACCTTACGGTCCTTGCTGGCTATGGGTAGAATTGATAGCACTTTTTCAATTTCTCTCTTGTCTTTGCTTGAACATACTGGAATTACAACCTCTGACAAAGGTAACATCCCTTTTGTAGAGGAAACAAAAGGAGCATGTAATGAATTGGTTAAGATTACATTGCATGTTTAGATGATGAAATCCAACAGCAGCTCAATTCCTTTATTTTCTCTGGCTGGACCTGGTCTCTCAATAAGACAGTATTGACTGGCAACTTCCCCAGAACAGGTACTTTGGAATATAGGCTTGCTGCTTTGAGTTCTTTAAGGTGAAAACCAACTACAGTACAGGTCAAGAGAATCTGAGATGAGACAATATGGCCAGGATCTGACATGAACACCACAGTGATCCACATGCAGATGGCCCTGAGAGAATGAAGAGTGCTTCGATTTACATGAGGTGCTCACCCTTTTCCAATTAACTTTAGTCACTAAGGTGGCAGGGTATGAATTATAGTTGCATTTGCCATTTCTCTGCAAAACTCTAGGGTTGGGAGGAGGGAAAGGCAATTTTTAATAATTGACCACCATAGATTGTGCTTCAGTGGCACTGTAAAATGAGTTTTTAATTTTGATGAGGAAAGACGCGAATTAATGCCACATGGCATGGTGTTAGCAAATGCTGTCCTTTTTTGAATCACAAGTGGTATCACCTTTGGTTGCTTTCAATGGTGAATTATTGCCTTCTCCGTTCCCCTTGTGTGGCTTCTGTTTGTGGTTTGTCTTTACTTCTCAAAAACATTATTTATAATTTTCACTTTAAAAATGATATATATCCAAATTGGCTGCAGAAAATATTAAAAATGTGTGCTTTTCAAGAGCGATCATATCATTTATTCATGTTTTAGATAAAAGTGATTACATTCATCTCAATTATTTATGCCAAGGATTGTAACACTGATTTTACTCTTTCTAAAAATTAAAATAGCAAACGGTTTATATAAGGTGTAGATAATTACCTATATTATTGTACCGCTGTGACAGATGTTGGCAAAAAAAGACTCACATGCTTACAGCTGTGCACTCCACGACATCTAGTTTATACTCAGACAGAAGGCTAGCAGATGTTCTGAACTGTCACTTGGCCTAAATGTTTTTAAAGTCTAAGGACCTGCTTTATAATTCACCAGGGTCTGGTTTGGTTTCGCAGAGGTCCTCAGAATTCCCATCTGTGACAATTAATGTTAAAGACATTGATAAATCAACTCCTGTGTTTCCCCTCTTCTTTAACAAACAGACATCAGCTTATGTATGTATTGTGGATTACGCAAGCTGTTTGTGTACATCCTATTTGTACAATGCTTTCCTTGCACATGATAGATCTGGGGTATGCAGTATACACAGACACTGATTTGAGTAGAGGAAAGGGACCAGAAATCACCCATCCTTTTTGCTAAATTTTATGCTCCTTGGACATAAAATGTTAATAATTTCCAAAAGTTGTGGGGGTTTTCTAATGACTACAACAGTGTTTTATTATTGTTGCTCAGCATTTTAACAGATCAGCTTGTAACGACTTACTTGTGCAAGCCACTAGAATAAGAGAAGAAAAAAACAAATGACATTCAGGAGGTGTGTGGCACCTCTCCCCAGCCTGACACCACGGCACTTCCTCTTCCAGACATACCTTCAGATCCTTCATACAGAATGCCTGCCCCACGCAGAGGCCATCAATACCTTATTTGCTGTTGCTCTTAATTTTAACAAGCTGGATTCCTATAGTACACTTGCTTAATAGTTTAAACATTCTGTTAACAATCAGGTGTTTGGCCTATCCTGTTTCTCCTCCATTCTATACAGAAATATAACTCCAAATAGTACATCTTTCTGGGTTTGTTTCTAAATTAGCCCCCACACTTAATTATGAGGATGAGAGGGATGCCTTATTCCTCTTTGTTATAGGCTAAGCTCTCAGTAATCCCAAACAAAAGAGCCAGTTCTGGAAGATATAGGATTTGCTAGCAGGATTATGGTCTCATAGATAATGATGTGCAGTCAGCAGAAGCGAAGCTTTATTTTAATTCAAATAAGCTAGTAAACAAACCCTCCACAAGTCTGCTGGTGAGAGTAACTGGCTGCTGCTGCCACATTGGCAGCTAAATTATAGAAAATCTATTATACCCTGTTCACCATATGTTTAATTTAATACAAGATACAAATTAAACTATCCATAGTGCCTATTAAAATAACAATGCTTTTTTATAAATGAATGTCTTAAAATAATTTCTACTGACCTTTGAAAGGGCAGTTTTGATATAGGTGATTATCGGGGGGGAAAGGTAGTTAGCAGAAAGCAGAAAAACTTAATTGCCTTTCTGAGAAAATAAAAATATAAATGTTCCCTGGTTTGCAGTTGTTAATAAGGTTAATTAGCAGTCATGTGTTCTGTTATCGCTATATTTCCCTCCCACCCTTTTGGTTTCTGAGGCTGAGGTTTGAAGACTCATAGTTGTTTTGACCTACATTGGTCTAAACTCATGAAATCATGACCTGGCCCAGCCCAGCCTACAGGTATCCTTGGACATGAAGCTAAGGGAAGTCTGTGTTCAGAAAACTGAGTGAAAATTCTAGGACCAACTTTGACATGGAAAAAGACATGGATTATTATATCCTGCCTCCCGTGAACCCCTTGCAAACCAGAATTAAGGCTGTCTTCCAGAAGAGAAAAAGACCTACCCTTTTACACTGCGCCCAACCAGCTCCCTCCGGCACCCGCAGCGGTCAGCAACCAGGGCTGCTGAGTCAAGCTCCATTTGCAGCCCAGAGCTGCCATCTCACAGCTGTGGAACTACCCACATTGAAGCCAGCTGGATCTCCCTTTCCTCTGCTGAGGAAACTAGGGGGAAGGAGGTGTGATACTTCCAATGTTATAAGATTATTATGAGCAACGTTTTTTTAAAAAGTAAGAGAAAGTAACTGGTACTTAAGAGGTAATCACTAAAGGTTAGTTCCTCTCTGTTTCACCGTCAAGCAAATAAGAAGGGAAAGGGTTAGGAAGAGAACCGGAAGTGGCGTATAAATAGAAATCCTCCCTGGAATGTTTCCCTGGGTCATTAACTCCTTCCGAACAAATCCCAAGAGGACATGCTACTTTCCCCTCAAGATGTGCTACAACACTTGCTCTAGAGCTGGGGAGACAGCTCAGATGCATAAATGCCTACATGCCTACCCGGCATGTGCAAAGTCCGGAGTTCAATCCCTGATACCGCCAAAAAAAAAAAAAAAAAAATTCCTCTTAGGAATGTATCAATAAGCCATTCAATCCAATTGCCTACTCGGGAGCCTGTGCAATAGAGAAATAAAAAATAATCAACGCCCTTTGGGATGCTTTTTTAAAGTTTTATATCCAAAATAAATAAATAATAAAATTTTACATCCAGATATTGTACTGCGCCTGCAGCCGTGTTCATGGATGGCACTGTGTGAATTTTGCTTCGGTGTCACAAGACCGACAGGTCCAGCTACTTCCTAGTAGCTAGAATAGTGTGATGAAAGGCCGTATTTGGAAATTATCTTCAGTTTAGATGATTCTTGAAGTCCAAAGTATGATGTCATTTACAACACACACACACAAACAGTTATTTCATCTTAGAATTATTCAAGATGCAATTTCCAAAACATGGTCCTGGTGAGGTTGTAAAGGGAACAAAATAAAGATCCTACCTTCTCTCCCCGTCTCTCTCCACTGACCTGTCAGGCAGAGGTTGAGAGCCTGGAGATATTTCCATGTCCAGAAACACTACGTGTACTGATAAATTAAGAAACTGAAAAAACAAGATCACAAAGTTTGTGGCCTATCTTGAACACTTAATGCTTTAAAATGAATACTTTGGATGCGTAAAGATAAAGCGTATGATAGTATGTATAACCTGGATTTCTATATAGCAGTAAAATGTAAAGGAGACCATTGATGAGTGCTGCCCAGGCCCTCCCTTTTGCCTCCAAATTCTCCCTGGGAGTAAAACACCCCTTCCTTTAAGCCCCTCTTGTGAGTCTTGGCCTGGGAAAGAGTTCCGGAAGTAGGAGACCAGTGGAAGGAAAACCGTGCTGGCTATAGGGCCACTAGGGCGGTCTTCCCCTGCCCTCCTCCCTTTTGCCGCTCCCTGCGGCTTTGCAGATCCCAAGCTGGCTGACCTAGGTGCTCCTTTTAAGGCTTGAGGTGTTCTGCCAGCAGGATCTGTGTTCCTGACTTTCATTTTCAGATTCCCCCCACCCCAGGTACCCATGTTGTGCGCTCCCAAAGTCACTTTGGCATTTCAGCCAAGAGTCAGGGGAGCCCGGGGCCTGTGAAGGCGCCTAGGGAGGACGCCCCAAAAGCCTCGGCCTGCACCCCTGGGCGATGGCTCCCTCGGTGAGCAGCGTCCCTAGAAGCGCTGGGAGAGCTAGGCCGCTCAGGGTGGCCGGCTGGGGGCGCAGCGAGTCTGGGGACCCTAGGGGACCCCATCTGGCCCGGGTCAGACTTTCCAACTCTTGTGAAATTGGGTAAAACCGAGCATCCTGCAGGGCCCAAAAAACCTGAAAGACCCGTCCGATCAGAAGGGGCTGCGTTCAGCCTCAGCCCGCTATGCCCTCGAGTTTCCAGAGCACAGAGGGTCAGGGAGGCCGAAATGCTGGGGCCCGAGGGCCTCACGCGGGCGGTCTCCAGCTCCCAGCGCACGATCCCCTGTCAACTTCGGCATCCGCCAAGCCTCTGTTTAACCATGTCCTCGCCTGCAGCTTGTCGGCCTCCGCGGTCCTTTTGAAGCGTGCTTCGTCAGTCGGGGTGCTGTGGGACTGGGTCTGGGACTTGTTGGGCCTGGCTGCATGGTTCCTGACCCCGGCGTGAGTTCGAGGCAACACGACCCCGGCGCGGCTGCCGGCGGAGAGCGCTCGCCCCCCGGAGCCCGCGCCACGCTCTGCGCAGCCCGCGTCGCCCCAGGCAGGTTGCGGCCAGCGGAGGGGCCCCCTGTGCCCTCGAGGCTGGGGTGGAAGGAGGCGGTGAGGGGCGATGGGCTGCTCAAGGGCCGAGCGGGTGCAGGAGCGCGGCCCGGAGCCACTCCGAGCGGCTATGAGTGCGTGGTCCTGGGCTCGCCGGCTCCTCCAGACCCGGCTCGTGCGTACCGAGTCCCAGAAGCAGCCTCGCAGACTTTTCGCTAAGTCCCCTGTCCCTCTTGCTCATTCTCCTGTCAGCGGTCTGCCGAAATGGTGTTTTTAAAAGTCCCTCTCTGCCCTGCTTCCCCCTGTACTCTTTTCCTCCCTTCCTTTCTTCCTCCCCCCTTCCCCAGTCTGGGGGGTTGACCTCTGTTCACTCTGCCTGCGCCCCATTCTGAGGGTGCGGGGGCACCCACCCTCCTCCCCACCTCATCTCAGGAGAGCTCGCGTTTGAAGAATTGAGGAGTTCAGCCTTGGCCCTAAGGCTCCCTGGAACGTGACTTCAGCTCAGAGCCACTTCTTAATGCCCAGGGGTGGTTTTCCTGGACTTCGCAGCCCGGGAATGAACCCTTTCTGCAACCTCCCCGCGGGGCGCTGAGTGCAGAGATTTTCCTTCGGCCAAGTTTCTGTGCCTTGAATACAGAAAGTTATGTGTGGTGATGTTGTTCTCTGCAGTTTTCTAGTTGTAGGATCACTGGTTCCTGATTCTCTACCCAGGCGGTTTGTCACTATGGCCCTTCCCCTAGTATGATACCTTCTACATTTTTGAGTTCAAAGCTGAAATGTCTCCCGTGGCAGGTGGAATGTCATTCCAGCACAGCCTTGGGGACAATGTTGTTATCTTGTCTTTTAAATAAGGACAAAGGGGTGGGAACCCTTCTTGACCCCTCACAGGAGGCCATGGCCAACAGATTTGAGGCTTCCTTGTGACTGGGTTTCTCCGGCAGGCACAGCGAATAGGCCGCGTGTCTTGCTCACCTTGCTGTCACGTTGGTCTCTCACCCAGGGCTTCCCAGCTCACAGGCTTAGGCCCGGCCCAAAGCCCTCCGTGGGGAGAGGACAGCTGCTCAGCTTCTTTCAGTGAACCGTGGAAAGGAGAATGGCTTTTATCCAGTGGGGACAACCTTTATAAGCTTGATACTCAAAACCATAGTATGACAAGGGGGCCACGAGCGAATGGTTCCATTTTTCAGGGGTTACTTTTTTATGAGAATACTGGGGAACACATACATGTTTTATCTTCAGCTTTTCTCCTACCACAGTTTAGTTGCAGGAAATGTTTCTACTACTGACCTTTGATTGTGCATAATACCCCACCCTCTTGTATAAGCCATCAGTTACAAATACTCCTTACTTGCCCTGTTCTTTTAAAGGGCCACCGCTCACTGTCCAACTATACCCCATTTCCTTCCTACTCCCAACACACACACACACACACACACACACACAGAGAGAGAGAGAGAGAGAGAGAGAGAGAG
>NDGN011491931.1:5339-16357 GCA_002564285.1 Tympanoctomys barrerae | reverse complement strand
GGTATAGTAGTCTGGGCTGGAATTTGTTTTCATAGAGGACTTGAAGTACTCAGCTCTGTGCTCTTCTTGACTTCATGGTTTGTGAAGAAAAGTCTGCCATTATTCTGAGGGGTTTTCCTTTCAGTGTGATCTGTTTTGTTTCTCTAGTGGCTTTTACTATATTGTTGTTGTGCTGTATTTCTGGGATCTTAACTATTATATGTCTGGATGTGTTTTAATTGGGTTGATGTTATTTGGAGTTCTATATGCTTTGGTTACCTGAATGTTAGTATCTCAATATTCGGAAAGTTTTCTGTTATTACTTCTGCCCAAATTCTTTTTATATAATTTGTATTGACTCCTTTATTATTGATGCCTATTATTCTCTTGTTATTCATCTTTGCATTGTCTTACAAATATTAAATTATTTTTTCCTGTATCATAGCTGTTTTTAAGGAAGTTTTCTTACCTTTACACTAGCTGCTATGGTATCTTCAAGATCTGAAACTGTATCTTCACTTTCATTCAGACAGTTTTTCTAGCTTGTGATTGAGATTATGGGGCCAAAGAGGAAAGTGATCGGCAATGCAGTGTGCCTAAGGAGAGTCACCTAGAGAGAAAACATTTTCTCAGGCTTTTGCAGAGAGCAAAATGGTCAAGCAATGGCTGTGACTCATCCAAATGACTGACACTGACAAAGGGTTTACAAACTGCTGTACGTGGTTTCAGGGTAAATCCTGAGGGGATTTGACTGACATTGTCAAATACAAAAGGTACTTTTTTTATATTGTTCTTGCTTTATCTTGGTCTTAACCATCCAGCAGAAAAGTATAAACATGAGATATGAAAAGTAAGGTCATATTAATATGCTGAGCTATAAAAGGCTCAAGTCAACAACTTCTGACTTTGCCAGTCCTGCAGTTTACCCACTACTATTATGGTCTGCTGGACTATTTTGTATTATTTTGCTGAATTCGCACACATACTGTATTTCAATGGCATTGGAATACCCATCTCTAACAAAACTAAACAAAAAATGGGAATATAAATGACCATTTTGTAATATATATCTATCTATCTATCTATCTATCTATATATATATATATATATATGTAGATATACAGCTACTTTTTCTTATGTCAATGAGAAGAAAGATTTGTACTACCACCGTTTAGACAAGATATCATGTCTGTATCTTGTGCTATGAACAACTACTACAAAGACAATATGCAATGTATTAATTATTGTAACAGTCCTACTAACCTGTTTTGAAACAGTCTCATTGCTATTTCTATCTCAACAAAATTAATTTTAAAAGTATGAGTAATATAAAAAAAGAATTTCATGATGAGAAAGCCAACCCTACTTAGACTACTAAAAGATCTTCTAGAGATTTACCAAAATGACCATAACTCCTCAAGTGAGAAAAGAAAGAACTCACAAAAAAAGGCAAATAATTAAACACAGGAGGGCTGAAGAGGTAGCTCAAAAGACTAAAGCATATGCTTAAGCAGAGGGCAGCAGCCAGGGTATGATTCCTGATGAGCCATGGCAGCCTGGCCCTCGCAGCGTGCTGAGATGGAGATTGCAACTGGGCATTATGGTGTGCATCTATAATCCCAGGGGTTGGGAGGCTGAAAACAGAAGACTCTCTGTGAGTCTGATCTCTGTAGTGAGACACTTTAGACCATGAAGATCCTGTCTTGAAAATACAAAAAAGAAAAAAAAATTAAACACAGGAGAAAAAGAGTTATAAAAGAGCAGGTTAATAACATGTCCATCATAAGGCAATACATCTCAATTATAAGCATCAATTTAAATGGACTCAATTCACCAAGTAAAAGAAATAGGTGGGCAGAGTGGATCAGGAAGCAAAACCCAAAAATACGCTGTATACAAAAAAACCCACACATACACAATTAACTCACAAAGAAATCTATATGCTGAAATTCAAAGGATGGAAAACAATACAATATGACCTATGACCTCAGGAAAAAGCATGGGTAGCAATCCTGTTTGCAGGCAGTCTGAACTTCAAACCAAGAATGGTCAAATGAAATAAAGAAGGCCACTATATACTGATTAGAGGAACAATTCAAGAGGAAGAGGGAACACTCATAAATATTCATGCACCAAACACAGGAGCACCAATTATAAAAGAGAAATCTTAACAGACATGAAAAATATAATATCCAATGCTACAATATTAAAAGAAGACCTTAACATCATCTTATCCCTAAAAGATAGGGCAGGCAGAAAAGAACAGCAAACAAGTAGCAGAATTGAAGCAGAACTTGGAACAAATGGACTTAATGGACATAGAGTGTGTTCCATCCAATCACATCTGAATACAGATTCTTTTCAGCTACATATGTGACATTTTCTAAAATAGACCGCATACTAGTCTACAGGTCATTCTTAAGTATTTGGAAGAAAGCAGAAATTATCTTGTGCTTATTATCTGACCAAGTGCAATGAAGTTGGAAATAAATGACAAAAGAAACCACAAAATCTGCATAAGTACATGGAAATTAAACAACACCCTCCTCAGCAACTAATGGTTTGCAGATGAAATTAAACAAGAAAGTAAACAACATCAGAAAATGGAAAGATATTCCTTGCTCCTGGATAGGAAGAAACAATATTTTGAAGATGGCCATACTCCCAAAGTTGTTATATAGATTTAATACAATGTCTATCAAAATACAACCAATATACCTCACAGACCTAGAGAAATCATTCATAAAATTTTGGATCCAGAAAAGATTTACAAGAGCAAAGACAATCCTGGGCAACAAAAGCAAAGCAAGAAGCATTAAAATACTTGACTTCAAATTATACTACAAAACTACTGTGACAAAATCAGCATGATATTGGCAAAAAAAAAAAATAGACCTGAGGATCAATGGAATGGATTAGAAGATGTGGATACAACTACAAATACACTCAGCCATCTTATCTTCGACAAATGGGCCAAACATTTTTACTGGAAAAAAGACAGTCTCTTTGACAAATGGTGCTGGAAAAACTGCCAATAACTGGAACTAGACCCAGGTTTATCATCATGCACCAAAGTAAAGTCAAAATTGATTCAAGATCTGAACATTGAAAAAGATATCCTAAATTTCCTGGAAAGGAAAGTATGTGGAAAGACATAGGAGTAGGCAAACACTTCATGAACAAAATCCAAACTGCATGGGAAATACTTGAAAGAATCAACAACTAGGACCAGCTCTCATTGTGAAATTTCTGTCCAGAAAAAGACATCATCAACAGAGTGAAAAGACAACCCAGAAATTTGGAAAAAATCTTAATTAATAAATACTCAGACAAAGGTCTTCTATCTAGAATCTATAGAGAACTAAAAACCATTAGTGCCCCAATATTTAAAGACTCAAACCAAGGACCAGTCAAATTGCTCAGTGGATTAAAGCACCTGCAAGGAGGCTCAGAGACTGGGGGTTCATTCCCCAGGCCTGCTGTGCCAGCCCCAACCCTGGGGTGCACTGACATGGTGAATGAAACTGGGCGTGGTGGCACAAACCTATTATTCCACCACGTGGGAGGTGGTAAACAGAAGAATCACTGTGAGTCCGATCTAGTAGTGAAAGCCTGAACACCCTGTCAACCCTTCCCTAAAATACAGAAAAAGTAAATAAATAAATAAATAAATTTTAGAATATCCATGGTTGTTGGAATATAACAGTCCCATTTTATGTCTAAAATGTGATATTCAGACAGATGGTGAGGTTAACTTTAATTGCCTCTGTTATAGGATAATAATATCAGTAATCTCTTCTTTGGTTGTTTAACAACTAAAGTTTTCAGACAAAAAAATTAGAGAGATAGAGTGGCTAAAAGGTAGCCAATATTTTTTCCCTAGCCCTTCATGTTCAATGAGAACTTAGGTCATAAGAGAACCTCTGCTGTGACATCCTGTAACTAAGTGGTGCCCCAAATTTTCTGATCAAGGAGATTATGGCGCCACAGAGGAAAGTGATTGATGATGCATAGTGAGCCTAAGGAGAGACACTTAGAGAGAAAATATTCTCTCAGGCTTTCACAAAGAGAAAATTGGTCAAGCAATGGCCGTGATTCATCCAGATGGCTGACCCACAAGGTGTTGTATATGATTCCGGGGTAAGTCCTGAGGGGATTTGACTGACCTTGTCAAACAGCAAAAGTTGCCTTTTTAGTTACATAGGTCTTGCTTTTACTTGGTCTTAGGCATCCAGCAGAAAAGTGTAACAAGGTATAAAATGTAAACCTATATTAATATGCTGAGCTGTAAAGGCTGATGTCAGCAACTTCAGATACTTGACAGTTGTGCTAACTCACTACTATTATGGGTTATTGTACTGTATTGGGTTATTTTGCTGAATTCAAGTATCTACAGTCTTTAAACTGGCATCAATTATGAAAATGTCCTCTAAAGACTTCTCCAAATACAGCTTCTGTAACAGTATTGGAACACCCATGTATGACAAGACAAAACCAAAAAAAAAGGGTAGTAAATATAGGACCATTTGACTTTGGAAAAATATATATGTGTATACAATATAGTTAGAGTAGATATATATCGACTTTCTCTTAGCTCAATAAGAAAGGTTTGTACTAATATTGTTTAGATAAGATATCATGTCTTTATTTTGTCCTCTGAATAACTACTATGAGGAGAAAAATATGCAGTGTATTAATTACTGTAACTGTCCTACTAACCTGTTTTGAAACTGTTTCATTGCTATTTAATCTTTTTTTCTCATTAAAATATATAAAAATAAATAAGAAAGAAAACTGGGGCAGATCATGTAAAAATGCTGATTTTTGATTTACAGTTATATTGTCTCCTTTTCTTTCAAGAACCATATGAGCAAGTACAAGACACCAGTGAAAAATTTAATTCCTTTTGTTGTTTGTTTTTTTGTTATTGAACTTAGTACCTTGCGCTTGTCTGGCAGACATTGTACTCTGGAGCTATACTCTGTCCTTCATTTGATCTTACTATAGCTCCCTAAATGCAAAAAATCATAAAACTACAATGTGAAAATAGATGTCTCATTTTATTTAGCAAAATAATGTTTGACCTGTCTCACAGTGCTATCTAATGGCTAGTTGATAAATCACCTTCATTTAATGTCATAAAATCTAACACGTTTCTATTCAAATCATTAAAATACATTGATATTGTATAATCTAAAGTCATGGATAATATGCTAATTTTCCTTTTTCTTACTTGTGGCAATGGCACATGCCTGTGACTGCAGCTTCTCTGGAAGCTGAAACAGAAGGAAACCAGGCTCTGGGTCGGGGCCACTTAGCAAGACTGTCTTCTTTTTATTTTTCTTCTTTGCCTTTATGCAAACACCTAGAATTCTATGCAATGTGCTACATTTTAACCCAAATATGAAATTGTGGTATGCCCTTTTGGGGAAAATTCTGGAAGACTGAACTTAAGGCCTTGCACCTACTGGGCAAAATCTTTCCCATTGAATTAAGTCCTCAGGCCTTTTTAAATTTTTAGTTAATAAAAGATTTCAGACATCTTAATATGCTATGTGCCTTGCCAGTTATAAGCAATATACACGCACTGTGAGCTTCATTTAAAACTTTAAATCTGTAATTCAGTTCTTTTGCAAAGTACTTAATTTTATGCTTTAAATTTAAGCCTTAATTCTATCACTATGTTCCTACTCATATAACTAAGTTCTTTAACCAATGAAGATAAAAATGAAAATAGACCTGGGCAATTTGGGAGCGAAGTTATCATACTCACTATAAAGCAAAGAATATTAAAATACTTATGGTTACAAGAACTTCTGAAATGGCAACACCAGGTAATTTTCACTGTGCTTAGACTACATTGCTGTCAGCCCACGAGCTTCTGCATGTGCCAGGCCCTTCCCCTGCTTGTTACTAGGAGATGAATCCTTCCTTTCCTTTCATACCTTAGTGTTCTGCAGTGCTAATTTTATTGTCTTTTTACTACACAAACTTACTAGGTTGATCAGAATGATGATAGAATCACAAAGCAGGATGGATCTCTCTGAAACAAATATCTGCAGCTGTATTAACTGCTTCCATTTCAAGTATACCTAGGACATAAATCTCGGTCTTATTGGAGAAGTAGGAAGAAGAGGTGAACAAACTTATATGATTATAAACAGCAATATGTGTGCATGAATGCAGCATATGTAATATATAAATACTATTGATAGTAAATATACATATATATGCATATAACTATGTATATTTATGTGTATTATATGTACCATATTTTCATGATTAGTTACAAATGTAATGATTTTTATCAGGCATGTTTCTCCACTGGGGATGCTTTTACTCCTTGGAAGACATCTGAGCATGCTCGCAGACAATTTTGCTGTAACAACATATATAAGAGGGCCTATTTGTAACCCAATTTAGAGGTCAGAGAAGCTGATAATATCACATTATTGGAAACAATGAAGAGGAAAACATTACTTGGGAAAAATAGCTAAGCACTGACATTGAAAAACTCTGCATCATGTCAGAGATTATCAAACAGGTAGAGTTACTGTACTTTAATATGACACTAAGAAAATTAAATTAAAAGAATAATAAAATCAAATCCTGTGAGAAGTAATGAATCTCTTGAAAAGTGTTCACAGCAACGAAATTAAAATCGTATCAATGGCTCTCAAAACAACATCTACAACCAGTGGATTTCCAATCTCTTTTCTCCCATGCCTCTCCGTGCTTGCCTTGTTCTCCACTGGGAACTTAGATATCCCAAGTCTGAAACACCCTAGCAGCTCCGTGTTTCATCTCTTTCTGAAGCTTCTGACTAAAATCCATTTTTCCTCCTCTCCTCCAGAAGACTTTTGGCAATACAAGTAATTATTAAATGCCATAAAGAAAATTATTTCCTCCAGGAAACTTGTATAAACTTTCTCTTCTCTGACAAAAACTGCACTTTACTCTATATTCTCATCAATAATTTCATAATTCAATTCATATACTTAGTATTTGGTAGCTCCTTACATAACTATTAATTCCATGGAATGTACTCTATATTTATATTTATTAAATATTTTACCTTAGTCTGTTGAAAAACAGACATGAAACTGTGATAAAATCTTAAGGTTTTTGTATGACTTATGCATGTTTTTATATGATTTCTAATTTTAAAAATTTATTTATTTATTTATTTATTTATTTATTTATTTATTTATTTGGTACAGGGTCCTGCTATGCAGGTCAGACCCATAGTAATCCTCCAGTCTCAGCCTCACCAGCCCTGGAATTACAGGCATGCAACTCCATGCCAGGTTTCTGTTGTCATCACAGAGAGCTCAGGGTTTGGAGTCAGCACGGCAATCAGTACTGGGGATCGAACCTGGGTCCTTGGGCTTGCCAGACAGGTTCTTAGACCTCCAAGCTATCTCCTCAGCCCCAGTGTGAATTTTTACGTGTTTAGTCTCTTATCAGTATTTTTACAGTTGTGATTTGGTTAACTTATTGCTAAGTACCTATGAGAGAACTATTGTCATTACCCTTCCTTAGCACGTGAGGTAAGAAACATTGGCGAAGTCAGAATCTTAGGCTTTTTTTCTGAGTCTCCATTTTAAAGTGAAATGTCAAATTGTGGCACGAAGTTAAGTTTGTTGAAGTTAAAGCAAAAATCCTCTTTTATTAGAGAAGTTTCTATTTGATATCACAAAACATAACTTTGACCAATGAAGGAATAATGGAGCTGAGGTTCTCAAAATGCTAGCACTATTTTCCAAACCCTGAGGTACATTTTCTCAGGGACTTAAAAAGAAATAGTTACAATGAGGTGGGAGTATATTTTATTACCTCAATAGTTGTTAGTCTTGTTTTAACATAGGTACGCAATGTGCCCTTGGGAATAATAAAATGTTAACAACATATTCAGGCAACATTTCTAGTGTTTTACATAATTAATTTCCATAACAATCATACAAGACAAATATTTTCAATATTCTCAATACATAGATAAAGAAATTACATGATGGTAATATTAAATAACTTCAGCAAGGCCATATTGCTGGGTTTTTTCCTCTAAATATTCATGTAGAACTGTAGATTAATTGGGAGTATTGGGCTTTTCCGTACTGCCCAGGCAGGGTCTATACAACGTTGTTCTTGATTCCCATCATAGCTTAAAGGGAAACTTCACAATGTCCGGAGACTTTGATGCCCTGCAAATGAAGAAGGAGGATGTCCTCAAGTTTCTCATTGCAGGAACCCACTTAGGTGGCACCAACCTGGATTTCCAGATTAAGCATTATATCTATAAAAGGAAAAGTGTTGGAATCTACATCATAAATCTAAAGTGGACTTGGGAGAAGCTCCTCCTGGCAGCTCCAGCCATAGTGGCCACTGAAAACCCTGCTGACATCAGCATCATATCCTCTAGGAACACCGACCAGCAGGCTGTGCTGAAGTTTGCTGCTGCCCCCGGAGCTACTCCTATCGCTTGCAGCTTCACTCCTGGAGCCTTCACTAACGGGATCCAGGCAGCTTGCTGAAAGCCACGTTTTCTGATGGTTACTGACCCCAGGGCTGACCAGCAGCCCTAACAGAGGCATCTTAAGTCGATCTGCCAATCATTGCTCTGTGTAACAAAGATTCTCCTCTGATCTATGTGGACATTGCCATCCATGCAACAATAAGGGAGCTCACTCTGTGGGTCTGATGTTGTGGATGCTGGCCCGGGAAGTGCTGCGCATGCGTGGCACCATCTCCTGTGAACACCGTGGGAAATTATGCCTGATCTCTACTTCTACTGGGATCCTGAAGAGATTGAAAAAGGACAACAGGCTGCTGCTGAAAAGGCTGTGACCAATGAGGAATTTCAGGGTGAATGGACTGCACCAGCTCCAGAGTTCACTGCTGCTCAGCCTGAGGTCACAGACTGGTCTGAGGGTGTGCAGGTGCCCTCTGTGCCCATTCAGCAGTTCCGTACTGAAGACTGGAGTACTCAGCCGGCCACAGAAGACTAGTCTGCAGCCCCCACAATGCAGGCCACTGAGGGGGCAAGAGCCACCACCAAGTAGTCTCGAGCTGTTCTGCCAACACTTAAGCAAAATGGGAATGAAGCTGTTGAAAAATAAAACAATTTCTAAGAGTTAACAAAACAAAACAAAACGAAAGAGTATTGGAATGTACAGGAAAGCTTTCTTCAGGGAGATGAGGTGTTAAATATATCAGGATTCAGATTCTTTTTGGAAAAAATTTCAGTTACTATTGAAATACATGAGGGAAATTTTGATTATAAATACTTGCTTTGTATAAATATAAGAGTGACATGAATCAGTTTTATATCTTCCTAAATATTAAAATTCCACAAAAATTCTGTACAAACATAAATTGTTAGCAATAATCATCATGTAAGTCATTGCTATGGGTGAAAGAACTGATACATTTCTTAAAAAGAAATGATAAGCTCTTAGTGCGATAAACTTGAAAGTTGACTATGATATGAAATAAGATAAAAAGATACATATTACTAAACTGCAAGCGTATGAAAGTTTATAAAAGACTGAAGTTGGTGCAGACAGCCAAAGATAATGAAGATGGTTTCTCTTCCTCTCTCTTGCCCTCTGAGAGTTAATTTTAAAAATATCCCAAGCATGGAACTCCAAGTGTCAGAGCACACAGAGCTGAGTTTGGCATCTGCAGTACATAAAATACGTATGATTTTTTGATGATCTTGAAAGTAAGGTTGATTTCATTTTGTTTATTAATGTGTTGGTTAAATCGGTCACAATGCTAATCACTAAGAATAAGCACAAGAAGTAACTAATATGTAACTAACAGAAGGTTAAGGCTCAGAAATATGACTATACATCTTTGGAATAATTAAGTAGAAGATAGGTAAATTCCATGTCAATCTACAGTCTATATGAGTCTGTATGAATCAAAATTTGTCAGTTCTTGAGCATTATCCTGATGCAAGCTATATAAAGATAAACATATAACATTTATGTGTAATTAAATTAAGTACATGAGAATATTTAGATAATCGACCATCCATGTGGATGATACAGAAGCATTCAGATTTATTTTAAGTAGCTTTTGAATGACAAGGACATATTACAAAGAATAAACAAGTATAATGTAATAAGATAATTCAGATATATATATATTATAATTACATATATATATAAGTTGTTTAGAGAATGGAGAACTATCACAAAATTAAAGCTGAAAAGAAGAAAGGACATAATATTTGATAAAGAAACTTAAAAAAATTAATGGTCAATTTTCACAGCTTCTAATTTACTCTTAAGCTTAATGATTTTTTTCTGATATTACTTAGTTACTTCTTAATATAAATGACATATTAAGGCAATTGGCTTATAATGACAGTTTTCTTTTCCATTTATTTTTTAAAGTGGACCAAATGACCCCATGGTTTGGGATTTTGACAGGGGTACCACATGATGTTAGAAAAGCGTGAAAACAACAATAGTAACAATAACAAAACATTCACCTCCTAAACTTGGGGGAAAAGTGGAAGAAGAATAATCTTGGTTCCATAACCCCTGTGAGGACACAACTCCTATCCATCTAAGCACTGGCCATTTGGCTCACAATAACGTTACTCGGGGAACACCTTTAATACGTGGAATGTCGTGAAATTTTCAGCGTTCACTCTGCAGCACGTGGTTTTCCTTTCTTTAGTCATTGCCCACTAAAAAGTTCTATTTTGTTTTTCTCTCACCTCTAATAATCAATGGAACTTTTGAAAAACACTAATTCCCACAGTAGATAGTCCTTCCAGATTTCCTCTGCCTTTCCCTATGTCATGCTTCTTCCTGAGGCTGAATTCTGTATAGAGGGATCAATTACACAGAAAAGCTAGAATGACAGCCTGAGTCTTCTGTGGCTTGATTATATCTAAAGTTTCTTGGTTAAAAGAGCGAGACACTCCCTACAGACCTGGATCATTGTGTTACAAGCATCGTTCCATGAGAGAGAGAGGGAGGGAGAGAGAGAGAGAGAGAGAGAGAGAGAGAGAGAGAGAGAGAGAG
>NDGN011491918.1:11314-27008 GCA_002564285.1 Tympanoctomys barrerae | reverse complement strand
TAAAGCCATATTAATATGCTGAGCTGTAAAAGGCTCAAGTCAACAACTTCTGATGTTGCCAGTTCTCCAGATGACACAACTTTTATGTTTTCACATTTGATTTCCTTAAAATCAAAAGTCATTTTAAATTCTAGCTTTTAGCCTTGCTTTACAAAACACTATCACTTTTTCCTCTAGGTATGTCTTACTCTTTGCTTTTTATGTGCACACTTTCCTGGCATTCTTATTCCACTAAAGATAGATTTATGAATGCCAAAACAAACAACTCTTTGTTTATGTCATTTAATAGATTTTTAGTTTTCTATTACAATTTTCCCCACATCCAGTCAATTCTTTTTAGGTAATTAGATTTTCAGTATTATCCTTCAGGTTTTCAAGCTATATTGATTTAAATATGATTCATGTTGTCAATTGGCTTTTAAAAACTTATAAGCCTGTATTCACACATAATTCAAGATGTGTGTAATTTCCTAGTCTCTGCCCTCTTGCCCTGTATAATGTGTAGTTAGCTTGTAAGCACAGTAGCTTGTGTCAGGGCGAATTATTAAACTGAAAGCTTAAAATATGATCTGGAGAAAATACTACGTTTCCTCTGAAGACAAACTATGGATCTCCTCAAAGAAATTCAGGATGACTTTATCGATGTTTATTTAAAGTGTTTCTCTAAAACATGCAGTTGTGTAACTGCATCTTTATACTTGTGAATACACTTAGTTTCTGTATGAAAATCTTACAGAATGTATTGAAGATTTTCACTATTTCTGTAAGCAATTAATTATTATTATTATTGTCATTATTATTTTGCAGAACTTGGGATTGAACTGAGAACCTTGCACTTGCCAGAAAAGTATTTATCATACTGAGCTATCTCCCCAATCCCTATTGTTATTATTATTATTATTATTATTATTTTAAATGTACAGGGTCTCACTATGCACCTCAGACTTGTAGTGATCCTCTTGTTTTCAGCCTCCCCATTGCTGGGATTTTAAGCATGCACCACCAGGCCCAGTCTTGGTGGCTGGCTCAGGGCACCCGGGGACAGGGCCAGCATTGCATGTGATGCTGGGGATGAAAGCCCAATCCCCGTGCTTGCCTAAGCAGGCACTTAGTCCATGGAGTTATCTTGCCAGCCCTCTGTAAGCAATTTAAAATGTGCACATGTGTTAAACAGTTAGTACAATGCTTATGTTGGCTCACTTAAAATGAGCTTTTATATTCTCTAAAATTTTATATTTTATATTCTCAACATTTTAGAGATATTGCTTTTTTCTCCACAATATAATTTTACTTTATACATCAGTGCTATGTGAAAAAATTTCTAAATTATACTAAATAAAAGCATGTAAAAATATGGAAGTATCCTTTTATTCACTATCTTCCCGCTAGTGTACACACACACACACACACACACACACCACACACACATACACATATGCACATCACTTCAAAATCTCATCCCCTTCTACAAATACAATCCTTTTGTGCTTTAATGCACCTCCCTAGGATATATATATATATATATATATGACCCAAATATACAATTTTAAAATTCATTTTGACATTAAATAGTTTATTTACTTATTTATTTATTTTTGGTACCAAGCATCAAACTCACAATTTAGCAGTTGCCAGACAAGCTCTGTGCAACTGAGCTATATTCCCAGCTATTCCATTAGTTTATACCCAGATATAATTAAACTCTACATTTGTAATTTCATATCTATATTTCTTTGTTCCTTATCTCCACTGAGTCTTAACCAAATATTTCCTCTATAGACCTTTCCTAACTGTACTGATAAGAACTAAAGCCAGAAAGAGAGAGAGAGAGAGAGAGAGAGAGAGAGAGAGAGAGAGAGAGAGAGAGAGAAGACTGAGGTAAAGATAACCCTATTGCCCATCTCTGGACCAAGAGTTCCTTGCTTCTGAGCGCATATTACCTTTTAAGATGTATTAGATACTCTGTGCTTTTGCAGTGTTCCCATTTGTATGCAAGATATGGGAAGGTTTTTGTGTCTGGTATATTTACCTCCTTATTTCCCACATGCTTAGCACAAATATTTGCTATCTTAATAAATGAACACTATGGTGATTAGAGGTCTATGCTTCGTAGCCACATTACCTAGGTTGATTCCTGGCTCCAGTGTCAGTTGGGTGTGATCCTAACAACTCATTTAAATTCTTTCTTCTTTGGTTTCCTTTTCAGCAGTATAAAGATGATAACAAAATTTATCACCTGTGCTGTTGGAATAATAACATATTACATATTTGCTATATGTAATATAGCATATGTAATATTTGTATATGTAATATAGCAAGAAGAGCATATATATTTTACTAAGTCTCCTGGTAGTGACATGCTAGTAGTAGCGGGTAGTAGAAATAGCACATAAATAGTTCTTCAGTTTTTCATTCAATAATGCATTGGAAGCATAGACCTTCATTATATTCAGGTCCAACCAATTTTTTTTTTTTTGCTACAGAACAATTTTTTTTGCTTATTTTTAAAAATAGTCTTATTTATATATTCTCTAGGTGGGTGGCCTCACTATGCAGCTCTGACTCATAGTGATCCTCCTCTCTCAGCCTCCACAGCACTGGGATTACAGGTGTGTACCGTCATGCTCAGTTTTGGTGTACGGCACGAACTTGGGTCCTTGCTCTAGCCAGGCAGGAGCTTAGACCACTGAGTCATCTCCCCAACCCTAGGCCAATTTATTTTTCTGTATCACAGAGAAGAATTTAATTGCAAGTGAGCTTTTGTGAACACTTCCAGTGGTCTACACTCATGTTTGCTTAATGCTCTATGGCGTTGGTAAATCTCTCATCTAAATGTTGGAATACAACTATTCCAGTGTTTGACAGTTATTGTCAAAAAAATGTTGTGGCAATACCTACTTTTTATTACCATTAATGGCGAGTATCTATTTCCCACAGCTTATCTCAAGATGGAATGATTATTTTGTTTATCTGACAGGTTTCAATTTAAATGTTTTCCTATTCGGTATCCTATGAACAGATATTAGTGTTTAGCAATTTTTGAAACATTACTAAAAATTTGTGTTCTTCTCTGACATTTGACTTTTTGTCTGACAATCTATAAGATACAATCTATGTGCCATTTAAGGATACATAGAGGAAGTGAATAAATGGAAAATATGTACACAATTTTTATATAAGGCTTACAGGAACAAAGGGAAGAGGGTTTGCAATGGCATTCTCTACATTGAAAAGCCAGAGGCTCAAGTTGCTGCTCAGCATGCAATGGAAAGAGAGATGTGGCATGCCACAGAAGTTGGAAGGCAGCAATGTGCAGTACATTGTAGAATTCCAGGTGTGAATCTACACTGAGAGGCTGAAGAAGCTAGCGATCTGGAGACCAAAGTAAAAGGGTAATGACTGTGAAAGCCACACATGTGCAAGCACCCCAAAGCTCTTCAAAAGGGGCACATTTCTTTCTCCTTTCTCTCTTATTCCATCCAGGCTACAAGCCTATTGCTTGGTGTCACCCACAATGGGAAGGAGGGCCTTCTGCCCATGGTTTGCTACCCTCCACACCTGTCATTCTTAGACGCATCCTGGACTGTGCTCAATTGATTTACTGGGCTTTCATTAATCTATTCAAGATGAGATACCATGGTAACAGCCACAGTAAATTATCTTTAATTTGCTATGTGTTACAGATTAAGAAGATATTCTTTTCTAGACTTTCCTCTTTTATTTTCTCACTCTGATTGCTTTTACTTTGCACACTTTTAAAATGGTATTCAATCAAATAAACTATCAAGTATTTTCCCTACATAACTTTTAGGTTTAAAGAGTTTAAAGTATTTTATGTTTTCTTCAGATATTTTTTCTTGTTTTCTTTAGTGGAGCACTTAAACCAATTTGGTATATAACATATGTGCATGTGAGTATACAGTTATTTCTATCCAACTATATTTTGTCTTAAAGAATTGCTAATTCAATTTATTAAAAAGAATCTTCTTTCCTCATACCACTGCTAGAATACTTTTATCATATACTCTATCTCAATGACATACATATCAGCTCCTGAAATCCTATCATTTTCATTAATATCTATAAGCAAATAATATACAGCCTTAATTATTAACATCAGGATTTGTTAAAAAAACCATTTTAGTTTTGTTTTGAAGACTGTTTTATTACATTAAGTTAGGTAAGTTCTCAGGAACTTTGTAGGAAAAATGAACTTTCATAATAGACTTTTTATATAGAAATATTAAAATTTTAATTTTAAAATTTAAATTTTAAATTTAAATTTTAATATTTTCTCTCTATAAAGTCATCACAAAGTCATCTATAAAGTTATCACAAGATATTATGGTTTGTATCTAGGTATCTCCCCAAAGCCTCATGCAGTCATGTGGTAGGCTGGTAGAGTTTATAATTAATTTACAATCCAATGTTGGAATCATGGGAGTGAGTGCTTCTGGGATTATGGGTAGGAGTGCTACACCACCCTGGGGCAAGTAGCCTGAGTGCAGTACAAGGAAGGGAGAAAGTTTTTCCTCTGCCATTGCTCCTCTCTTTTGCTTTTTGCTGCTTTTGCTGTTTTCCGCTGCTATGAACTATTATCCTCTGCCACGTGCCACTCTGCCCTGGAGCCAGCTGAGTATGGAATGAAACCTCCATAAACTGTGAGCTACATAAACCTCTCTTTTAATTTTGAGTGTTGGATATTTTGTACCAGCAATAAGAAAAAGGTAACCGAGATGCAGTAATAATTCATAATAGTACTGAAGAGATAGCTCAAGGGACTAATCACCAGTCTAGGCGACAATCATAGGGACCAGGGTTTGATCCCCAGCACCACATGCCATACCAGCTCCACTCCTGGGTGAGCTGAGCCTGTGACTCAGTCTGGGAGTGGTGGTGCACACCTATTATCCTAGCTATGGAGGCTGCAACCAGGAGGATCACTATGAGCCCAAGCTGCATAGTGAGACCCTGCACAAAATATATTTTAAAAAGCTAAAAAAAATATTAATTTAATTGTATTTTGGGAAATGAATTTGTTAAAGATTCTTAAATGATCTTCATAAAGAACAATAGATTTTCAACTTTCTTCTGGATTATGGTTCCCGAACGTTGTCAGGGTTGACATTGGAACCGCCGAATTCCGTCCTGTGGGTGCTATCCTGCACCTGCGGGGCATATCCAGCCTTTTCATTTCCTATCTGGTCAATGCCAATCGCACCTCCCACTCATTTACACAATCAGAATATCTCTGGATTAAACATGCCTGGTCCCAATAAAAAAAAATATGTTCCACTAAATGATTGAGATTATCTAAAGCATCTAAGCAATTTAAAGAAGAAAGAAAAAAATGGGCTATAGGTGTGGGGTAGGACTATAATAACAATGTAGATGTCATTGACCTTACTTTCAGGGGGATGGCTGAAGCCTCAAGAAACTTAAGATGTTTTTTAGCATAGGTTTAGCAGAAGATAAGAACATTACTATTTGCAGCTGGAGAAAAGTAAACCCGATTTCTGTACCAGATAAGCAATTAAAAAAATCTAGTTCACATAGTGTCATATAAAATAGAAAAAAAAAAAAAACATGTCTGATGGGCAGAATAATAGACCTCCTAAACTGTCCACATCCCAATCTTGGGAATAGTTTAGACTATTACCTTACTTGGCAAAAAGGGCTTTGCACATTTTCTTGAGGGTGTAGATATTGAAATGGGAGATTTGGCTAGATTACCTAAACAAGTCTTAATTTATCACAGGAGTCTTTAAAATTTCAGAAAATTTTCCAGCTGAGGTTGATAAGTTGATGATATAAACATAGCAAGGCAGGGAGACATAATATTGATGGCTTTGAATGTGGAAAGAAGGATTCTGTAAGTCAAGAAATGCAGGCGATTCCTACCAGAATCCAGAAAGAAACAGGCCTGGCAGCACTGCGATGTTAGCTCAGTGACACCTTTGTCAGTATTTTGACCTCAAAAGAAAAATCCTCCTGTGTAAAATAACAGATTTATTAGTCAACAGTAGAAACTATAAATATGAGTGTATAGTAAATATGGCAGGTTAGAGGTGAATAGATCAGTTTTGATTACCTAGATGGGCCCTATCTTAATCACAATAATTCAAATGAATGCAACCTGTTGTACAGGAGAAATTCATACAATTTTTTCTTCCCAATTTCAAAAATACTAATGAAATGTATAGAAATGCCGAGAGCGCCTCCAGCTCCAGTCAGAGAGAGGGAGAGATGTGACTGAGAGAATACTATTCCTGTTTGCATCACATTTCCTGCGAGAGATTACCCAAGGCTGGGACAGGACAGGATGGCTTTGCCCACAAGTCTGAGGCTTGGTGCCAGCTGCCTGCTGATACTTGTTTTTTCATGTAATCCACACCACCAGAGACTTATGCAGACAATAATGGGGTAAAATTTCAAAATATCGGTACACAGATATATACAAACGCCTATGAGCTATGTAGGATAAGATTATAAATCAAATACTTTCATTACAATCTACTTAGGGTTCTAAATACATTCATATTCTCATTATCATAGTGCAATTATCATAACACCATGCAAATGAGATATTACTAATCTTATTCCTGTTTCACGTGTTGAGAAACTCAGAATTTTGGTGGTCACGCAACTTTCCCAGAGCCATTAAGGACGGTAGCAGGATGGAAGTCCCACTACGGAAGCTCCACTTTGTTCAGTTGAATCATTCTTTGGTTATCATTGGTTATCAATGGTTATCATTGCTCAGTAGATCTATGATATTTCAATATTTTAATTTGAAAATAGTGTAATTAAAGTTTTAAAAAGGAAACACATAAGGGACTGGAGGATACAACACTTCATCTTTCATGCCAGTGTCTCATTATTCACTGAACTTCTACATTGCTGCCCCTCATAACAACCTTTGTTCAACACACATTTTCTACTGAGACAATTAATTGTTTCAGGAAAGAAATGAATGACTACTAAAAGTGCAGACAAAAAAGCTCAGAAATGGCGAGTTAAGACCTTTTACTAAATTCTTCCTTCCAATGGGCCATTTACACAATATGCTTTTGAAGAACTTGCTGTCCTTTAAACTCCACAGAACTATAGCAGACAGTCTAGGAACAATGGCCACTCTCAAATGTTCGTGGGTGCATTGTTACAGCGTTTTGAAGTACATGAGTCCTTGCTTATAATCTAAAGTTGGTTTATTCCAGGCAGCCTGACCTCGACCCCAATCCAAATTCCCCTTGATAGTTATTTAGTAAATCTGTATATAAAGAATGAGGGAGAACCTTATCAAAAGGAAATTGAACTGGTTTATACTAGAGATCAGTATTTAATGAACTTATAATTTGTTCTTTTGGGAAATGATTTCAACCTATTATATCAAATCTGTGAAACTAATTTCTTTAGTCTCAATGACATCTCTATAGCAACTAGAATTTTCTGCAAATCAGTAATTTTGTAAAACATTTGCATTCCAATCCTTTTTTATAAACCATCCCTCAAAATCTTAGCAAGCATTCACAGATAATTCAGGTTCTGTAAATCAGCCTGAAAAACTTAAATTAGAGAGCAGTGATGCTGGCGCCAAAGTGTAGACCAAACAATTTGGAACTGCTTCAAGGTCAATAATAAGGTCAAAACCTACATTCATGACCCTAGGTCGCTGTCACTGTACATCCAACATTTCAACAAATAGAATCAGGGTCCAGTGTAAGGATAGATTCCTTCTCATGAGTTGTGGGTAGGATGAAATATGTCAAAAAGGAATAAAAAAATTTAAAAGATACTTTAAAATATACATTATTTTGCCTGACAATTGGAAGAAGTATCTGTATGTACAGAAAGAGATTTTCTTTAAGATGTTGACAGCCCTGACCTGACAGTAAGGAAAACAGTCTGGTGTTAACATCTGTTGGACTAAAGCCCAAATCTTTTCTCTTATTCCACTTGCTAGCCATGGCTATAATACTCAGAAGAGAGATTTCATGTTCAACCTGTGTCCAGCACTGGGTGTGGCCAAGCAGAAGCCATGTGACACACACTCTTAGGCCTGTTAGGCCAGCAACACTGAATACATTTTTTCTGTAAATTAAAATCAACTTTCCCTCAAGTCACTGTGCCTGTCTTCTATCATTCCTCTAATTTGTGAGCCAAATCTGGATTGGAAGAAAAATCGTAAAAGTTATAAATTCCCTAAGAGAGAAAACATTAATTTTCTCATTGCAGGATTTCAACTATGGTATCATTTTCTCTGAAATCAGATATTCCAGAATCTGATCTATGACCTGAAAATTACTTAAAGTCACTTAAAATTACTTAAAGTCTCAAGAGAAGCATTACTCTTCGTGGTGGTTTGGTATCTGGTGCTCGACTTGTAACACCCAGCTGAACTGAACTAGCATGGTTCTGGGTATGCAAGACCCACCTGAGGATTGTTGCCAGCAACAGAAGAGGCAGAACTGGAGAGGCTTCTGGGAAGCTGTTAGGCAAGCCGTCTGGAGAAGCTGTTGGAGCTGTTGGAAGCTGCTGGTTCTCTTGGGCTATTTTACCGGAGGACTTTGTCATGCTGGCTTTCCTGGTGAGGCTGATGGTTCTCATTGACACCAGGACCTCATTGTCACTGAGAATGGCTACAGTTTACTTTGGAGGAATTCGTATCCTCATCTTGAGTGTTGTTTTCTCACTCTGGAGAGGAAGACAACACACTGCTCAGTCTCCTGGTGAAGCTTGTCGTGCTGTCTCTCCTGGTGGGACCCCGGCTTTCCTCATCATTAGAGGACCTCAGAACCTCACTGCTGCTGAGCACGGCTGTGTTACTTTTCGGGGAGCTCTGGTTCTTACCTTGAGCATTACTTCCTAGCTTCAATGCAGATCCCTCAGCCTACTGGCACAGACTTTCTAGCTTGCAACACTTACCTTGGGCCTTCCCAGTGCAGGTGTGTGAAGCGGGTCTGCTTAAGACATTGTCATGGGCTTTAGGCCTCAGTCCCTCATAACAATGGGAGACATTGTTATGAGCTCTAAGTTTTCATATGGACCCATGCAAGATATTAAGATTTAGGATATCAGCTGGATTCTTTAATGTGTGAACAGATTTCCTGCACTCTTTGTATATGAGTCTTTGGGTGAGGGTGACTACTATAAAATAATCTTATAAAATGTGTCCTGAATTATATTTTTCCTCTTGCAAAAATCCCAAACCAGAATGCTTTTTTTTTTTACAGAGATTTACCTAACCTGCCCTTTCACTATACCCACGATATATTTTCCTCATTTATTTAGTTAGAAAAATATACTCAACACAGAAGTTTAGAGAAGACTTTGTTAGTCAAGGATTTCAGAGAGAAGTCAGTAGCTCACATAGAGATAAAAAGATACGAGGAGATTAATTAGAGGGACTACCCCTGCTCCTGTGGGACAGCGAAGTTCCACAATATGCTATCTGCGTCCAGGAGAATCAGGGCACCTGTAGAGTGCTTGTTGGTTCAAGTATGAAAGATGATAGAATCAGAACAGCAGATGGTGAAACTCTTAGCCTGAGAATAAAAAGCCGAAAGCCAGTGGGGCAACTAGGACACATCCTAGAATTCAAAAGAAATTAGATCTATGATGTCCCACAACAGCAGAAGGAAATGCCCAGCCCAGGAGGCAAGGAGCACATGTGAGACATTCACTTCCACTCTTCCTTTACTCTATGTGGGCCTTCAAACTGTTGGATGGTGCCCGTACACCTTCCTGTAAGGTGAATCTTTTATTTTCAGTCCACCAATTCAAATGCCCACCTCCTTCAGAAACATACTCTTGCATGTACTACAAAACATCTGGACACCCCTAAATCTAGTCCAGTTGACACCTAGCAATAAGCATCACAAAGACTAACAACTTATTTCACAACTAAAAATTAAGATTCAGTTTTATTTCTTCTGGTGTTTACTTCCATATGAAGTCCACTTTGATCTTCATTTCTAGTCCTTTGCTTCTATGCTTGACCTAAAATAATTCATCTCATGAGTTTGATTTATCCATGTCAAATCCATTCTTAACACACACACACACACACACACACATACAAGCGCTCACACACACAATGTGAGTAATGATATACCACTTCATTCCAAGAATTTTAATTTACAGAAATGAGACATTCTTCCTATTATAAAGTATAATTTTGGATTTTACCCTTATTGATATTTAAAGATACATCTCCTTCTTAAATTACTGTGAAGTGTTACACAACCCTTCTCATGTCTTTCATATCTATGCACTGCCAAAATTTTCATGAAATTATTTACTTTGCTCACCACTTTCCCTACACTGAATAGCACACAGTGCATGATGTTCTACTGCAAACAGGAGAATACTGAGTAGAGTTTGCTCTTCCATTTGCCTTGAAATGAGCTTGATGTATATTTTTGGAAGCCTGAGTGTGAGCTTGCTTCCTCTTGCTTTTACTAAAGATTGTATAACTGGGAAAATATGATGATTATGATTTTTGCTCTTGAATGACTTGTTGGTCTTCAAAGCATTATTAATGTCATCTGTTGGGCTGAGAAGCTAGTAGGTTTTAGCAATCTGGCCAAGAATGCCCATTAAAGGCAATCCTAAACAGACATGTGCCCATAGTCTATCACCTTCATGACTTTGGATGCATTGTATTTCCTCTATAAACTTTAAGATTATCTGTAAGAGATGTACAGACATGACTTCATCTCCAGGATTAAAATGACAAAACTCATAAGGGTGCTGTGCTAGCAGCTGAGTACCTGAGTGATTTTACTATTATGGCTTTCATTCTAACATGGCTTTAATGTTATAAATTGGCGCATTCTGTGGCATCATTTCATTATGCTTTTCTAAAACTTCATGAACACATCCTTCCAATATAAATAATGCCCCCTGAATCTTCCTAAATGGTACATCTGTGCAGAGCTCCTATCCTCCCTTTAGAAACTTGCTTCCCACCCACATATGGAAAGTAAGAATTAGGCCAAAACCAAAGAGAATACATGAAGAAGAAACCCCACAAAAACTTCAACACAAGTATTAAAGCAGGGAGATGTTCTTCAAGAACTTTGTGTGGCTCAGCCCTGACAAAGCTAGAAGGACAATCACAACTTCAGGGCAGATACCAGACATGAAAGTAAAATGTGCATCTTTGCTTGTAATATGTTCTGCCTATGGACCGTGTAGAATGTAAGGAAAAACACTGACTGATGATAGCTGAACTTTGAAGGATGCAGGATCCCATTCTTTAACATTAAATTTTACATGGGTCTAGACTTGGCACCTAGTCCTTCATTTTCTGAAGGAAATTATTGAAACTAAATTTTGGGCATATGGAAACTTGCACCACTTTTTATTCTTAAAGACCTTGATAAAAGTAAATGGACATGAAATGCTAAAATGAGCATTGCCTTTACTTCTGTTCTCCAAATTTTCATCTTCTCTCTGTACATTTTTACAGATTCCCTCTCTTGTTCATCATGACAATCAGCTTTCAAAGTTGTTTGTTTTACCTTTATAAATATATACTTTAGCTAGCCCAGGAAAGATCTCAACATTCCTGAGTAAATAACATTTGACAATTCTTATTGTCTAACTAGTTTATCCTAAGGAAACCTCATCCCTCTGTAATTGCAGTGGAGTAGAGACTGTTTGGAAGTTTACCTCTTTACTACTCAATCAGAATATGCTATTGTGAATGGTAAGCATTACCAACAAGAGGCCCTTTAGCAGATATTTCATTTTGAAGAGAATTAATTAAAATTAAGCTATCTTCCAAATATTGCGTTTCTGTGTGGAATTTTAGGAATTTCAGATATAATCTGATGAGAGCAATAAAGATGTCTAGGCTGCAGAAGTAATTGTTCATTCAGCAAGTAAGTGGAAAGATGAACAACTAAAACAGGTGAACATAAGGATGAAATGCCTTAAGTGATTTCTTTAAGCCATTTACAAATGGCTTTCATCATGGCTTCAAAAGCTAAAACCCTGTCTTCTGCATATCTTGGTCTTCCAATAATGACCATGGGAACTTGGAATTTGTGCCACGCTCTAGGATGGTGGGAGGTGGGAGTCCCTGACATTGAGTGACATCTGGAATTTGACCTGCAGACTGAACGCACCTTTCAAACGTTTCATTCGTATAAAGCTTGTATGTGTTTATGGCTTTAAGGCAGGAATTCTCTCAGGTTTAAGACATAAATTAAAGCCATATAGTGTCAGCTTCAATAAAGGCCTCTGTTTTTCAAAATTTTTGACTTTCACTTAGGAAGACATCACTGCTCTGAGAGGTTATTCTCTTTTGATAGGGCTCAACATTTTTCCAGTCATTCTCAACTCCCCTTCAAAAGAATCTCCCACTAGAATTACATGAATATCGTGCCCCCAAGGTGAATTCAGTGTTTGGAACAACAAAATATTGATTTCCCATTGTGTAGCTTCCATTTAATTTAAACCAAAATGCAAGAAGGGGAAAAGGCTGGTAAGAAAGTGTGCTGCTATAACCCTTTCCAGTGATCCTTAAAAACTTCACACATTTCCAGTGCTGAATTCTGTTGACAGATACTTATTTCAATCACATTTTGGCCTTATGTATCTTTTGGAAAACCTTGTTTAAAAAACACTAAAATCTTTCTTACAGCCTAGGTTTCTAGCCCAGGGTAATTCCAGAACTAATACGGTGAATGTTAAACACTAGCTGGTTGCTCAATTCAGTGTCACTTATCATACTTGCTTTAATTCATAAAACTTACTTCAAAGTAGCTCTACACTTATTGGCCAATCCATAATTGTAGGAAAAAGGCAGCTCTCTACACCTTCAACAATATGTATTTTGTCTTGTAATTCCATTATTATTGTTCTAATCTAACAGTACTGGAATACATTCTTAAGTTACACATTACTATTGTGCGTATTTCATTACCACACTAATTATTTTCTGATCTGATGTCTTCCTACCCTCAAAGATCTAAACAATTTTCAGAAGATATTTTTCTTATTTTGCATTATTTTACAAAACCCTATAAATTTAACATTGGTTATTTTAAAGTCTTTTTTTCTCTGTTTTTTTCATATGAATAATATAAAAATAAATAATGATGAAGTCTCTGACGTGTGTCTGTTTAGACTAAAACATAGTTTAGCATTTTTTCTCAGGTTTTGTCATTGCGTCATTTAATAGATATGGTAGCCTGTATCCTTTAGAGATTTTACCCATTCATTCATTAACTCTTTCATTTAAAATTGATTTAATAATACAGAAATAACTACCCTATAAAATACTGTGCTAAATACTATATATGGAGCATTACATCAATAATATTTTCAGGTTGTGTCTATTATCCTCATTTTGCTGATAAGAAAACAGACACAGAGATGTGAAATAATTTGCTATAAATACACAGGGAAATAATAAATAAAGGGAGAAATGTAAATAATCTTCACTTTTGAGTTCTGAGTTTCAACTCCGCTTGTGGATTTAGACATGGTCATCAATGGGTCAGTGTTTTGGAAAACACTGATAACTAATAAAAAGTAAAAGAATTAAATCTTTGCCTTCCCAAAACTTACAATGTGTAATAATAGAACAAAAAGTGCATGAACACCTGATATAGATGATATAGAAGCCTGAGAAAGATGACATTGCCTCAAATATTAAGAGACTGGAAACATTCTTGATGATCTAAGAAGGTAGGCCAACTGAGGCTTGTCATAAATGGAAGAATGGACAGCAGTGCAAATTCACGAGTTTACCTAAGTGCCTAGCTAAGGAGTAGATGTTCAGTGTGAGAAGGCTGATCTAGCTTTCCCCCTTACCCTCTCTTATACTTTTAAAAATACTCCACAGTGCAGGACTTATTTTCTCCTGTGACTTCCTGTCACCATGATTTCTTGTATATATCCAATAAGAAAAAGAAAATCTCTATCTAACTAAGTCACTCAAACTGTATGGAATGACTTTTATTGCTTATAATTGGCTTGACTTGAAACACTTTCTATGCCCTAAACCAATCATTTTGCCCAGAGAAGAGAATATGCTAATTGGCTTAATTCACTTAGGGATGATCACTGAAATTCAGATGAACTGAATTATACACAGCTAGGAAATTCAGGCTAAGAAGAAAGGATGGGAGTAATGTCTATCATTAAGGATTTTTACCTTCAAATCTCTTGATTCTTACTTGCTAGGTAATAATAGCAAATATAAGTAATGATTAAAACTTAAAGTGATATTCTCAAACCCTGTTCATATATATACTTTCCACTGAGTTTGTTATGTGATGATTATTTACAAATTAACGACCATTTTCTAGAAAACATGCAGTATGTACTCACTCTCTGCTCTCCTTAAATGAGCTACCTTCCCTTATTCTTCTAGGAATAGATGCCTCAGGGCATAGATTAAGCTCCTCTTCAGAAATCCTTTCCTAATTATCCCACCCTATCATGCTGTCCTTCTCTAACAAATTTCAATATCATTCCTTGCAGTTTCTTCTCATTTAAAATCACTACATGTGTTAGTAGTTACTAATCTTTGTATTTGTGGATTATCATTTTAACCTGCTAATTTTCCAGAAGCTACACCAGGAAAACCAAGCAATATTTTTTATTTAAAATAAATGGCATTTGTAATTGCATTACAAATATATGGTCTGGTTTTGTTGAAATAATCATTTTCAACTTGTCTATGTGGCAGTGACCCTCAAAAACCACTGTGTTGCTTATATTTTATGTCTTGAGATATACTATTTCATCATAAAATAGTTATCCTCTAATTTGTATAGACAGGTAAAAGTGTAACACTGAAATGAAAAATGTGAGAAAGAAAATATTAAAATTTTATTAGTATGTAAGTGTCACTGATATTTTTCTGTTATATTTTGCCTTGCTTCACTTGGTCTGTTCTGGCTGCTTGTGTCTGTGTGTGCACACATGCGTGTGCTGTAAAGCCAACCCTTTTAAAACATTAGCAATAGCAGTTCCTTGACTCCCACTGGTGGAGTCAGGAGTGCAGTGGGGCCAGGATAGACTTTGGAAACATCTGCTGTCATAGCCAAATGTGCTCATCCCATCATGTGTGGTCTGTGATGACTGCAAGAGTACCTGCATGATGTAACTCACACTTGTTCCATCATGCTATCACAGGCAGTCTTAAAATGAGATCTAGGGCTTAAAATGAGATCAAAATAGCTGAGTGGATTAACGCTTCTGCTTAGGCAGATGCAGGGGGCGGGAGTTTGATCCCCTGGCCTGCCATGCTGGCCCCACCTCCAGGACACCCTGAGATGGCAATTGAGACGGGGTGTGGCGGTGTGCACCTATAATCCCAGCACTCCAGAGCTGTGAACAGGAGGATCTCTAGAAGTCTGATCTATGCAGTGAGACCCTGGAGACCCTGTCCTAAATACAAAAAAACAGTAACATCAAAATAAAACCCGAGTTCTAATCAATTATAACACCAATGCACAGAAGGGCTACCCTTCCCTAATCAAGGTATTATATAATGCATTGTTCAAGTATTTAAATCATCATTCCTATTTTCTTAGAATGCTAAAGAAGTACATAAGGGGCTGGTGAGATGGCTTAGTGGTCTAAAGCACCTACTTAGAACAAGCTTCGTGGACTGCGGTTCAATCCCCCAGCACCACATGCCAGCCAGCCCCGCCCCCCTGGTGGGCTGAGC